>CAHIKZ030000567.1:315000-360000 GCA_903632075.3 Acanthosepion pharaonis
TATATATATATATATATATATATATATATATATATATATATATATATATATATATATATATATATATATATATATATATATATATATATATATATATATATATATATATATATATATATATATATATATATATATATATATATATATATATATATATGAATAGATTCTATTTTTGTTTATGTGCTATTATTGGTATTTTTGTAGTATAATATACCATTAAAATTATAAAACTCCTAAGGCTATTGGGAAAGGAAAGTTGGTAAATAAGAGGAATAAAACGAAAGGAAGAAACTAAGGTCGGTTGAAGAAATAGAGAGAGGGGGAGAATATAATATATTTGGAAAGTAGAAGCTACAGTTGCAACCATGTGTAACTTGATACGTGCAAGATAACAAAAGGGAGAATCTATACGATAACAAAATTCGTAAGCAAAAATTCGGAACGAAAATAGATGACAAAAAATTAAAAATAGAAACAAAAAAAATTAAAAAATTTCACTGAGATTGAACGAAACGAAACGTATTTAAAATTAAATTATTATGAAAATAACGACGCAAAATTTTTAAAAAAGTGTCAAAGTAAAATGCATTCCTAATTTGAATTAAAATTCCTTTCTGAAAAATGGAAAAGAAAATGAGAAAATATGTCGGAATGCTAACGAACAACGTTTAGAGACTATTCATGAAAGTGGGAACCTTTGAAGAAGTGAAAAATACAGTAATACGAGATCTTGAATATTAGGAAGAAAAATGGATTTTCTTTTGAATTTTAATTCTGTTAATTCCACCTTAGTATAATGTATAATAATTATGCTAATGCAACATTCATTGCAAAAATTGCAACCTTACTAAAGAAGATAGTCGCTTTATCGCGATGATGTCAACGCTTTAACATTCTTATATGATTCTATATTTTATTCACTTTCGCTTTTTTTAATTATATAACTGTGAACTTTTAAGAACATGGACATTATTATCATTACTCTCTTTATATTAGATCAGAAAGGAAGAGTAATTGATGGTAATAACTCTTCTGGAGAAAGTTAGAAAAAGCGGCTAACATTACCGAGCGAAAGAAAGATGTTAAAAGTAATAAAGGTTTGTCATTAGAAAATAGAGCTAAATGAACATGTAGTGAAATGTTAATTTGAACAATATCGTAGAAAAAAGGTGGCATATTCCTTGTAATATATGTTAAAAATATATAAATGTGAGCGGTTATTAAAAAAAAAACAAGGGAACTCTACGGTAGTATATTTGCGTGAATTTCGCACCCAATGCCGTGAGAGATATGTTAATCCCTCTTTCTCTTCCCACTTTTCTACCGCCATCGATCTCGAGAAAAATCTGAAAGTGAGTATAGCACCATGTTTGATGAACTGAAGAGTAAAGGAGAGAGAGAGAGAGAAATGGAATTAGTTTACTTGTCGAGGCAGTAGCAGCAAATCTTCGTCAAACAGCCAACGTTAAGAAGAACTAGGCATATTCTGGGGTATTCTGGGTATACAGGGTGTCCCTAAAATATTTTGACATCATTTCGCGGACCACTAATTTTGGCAATTCTTGTTGAAATTACCTCAAATTTTCACAGAATATATAGAAACATATCAAGATTTTAGATTTAATGTTTTTTGTTCTCTCAATGAGAATCTGCTAAAGAGATGGATCCGTCGTGGAGAAAGATGAAGACAGTTTTCTGTTGGAATGGCCGCCGCGGTCTTCCGACCTTTATGGGGATATGTGAAAGGACTTGTCTATGTTCCCCCGTCACACTTTTTTGCTGCTAGCATTAATGAACTCATGCAGAGAATAACTTCTTCTGCACGGGATAATGTTATAGCGTGTTTGGCAAGAGCTCAGCTACCGACTTGATGTGCGCCGTCTTCCAGGCGATGCAGGTATTGAACTCTTATGAAATTGGTCCCATAATAAACTTATGATGTTCAACACCTAAACTGTTCTATTCCATTGGGCTAGACTTAGGAGTTTTCAAGATAATTGTTTTTAAAATAATGTCAATTTTTTTGAGACGCCATGTATTTTTACCCTTAAATATTCAAATATTAATTGTGCTATCGGCTTAATTTACTCGGTTTCAGATTAGATAAACGTTGCCATACGATTACCAAATACAATTGCTGAATGATTCCATTATTTTAATCAGATTGATTCGTTTTCTACGGCCTTTCAGTCGTTTCCAGGTTATTTAATGCCAGAAAATAGTCAACCACATTAGAATCGAAAACAGAATATTTGAGTATTAGATAAGGAAATTGTTACTCCATCAATTTAGATTTTTTATTTTAACAAATACATTCAGAATGTCTGAAGATAGTCAAACTCGTCTATTATTAAACAAAAGCTATAATTCAACAACTTTAACGATTAAAATGGAATTCTAAATCCCCATAAAACGAATATATCATTTATAAATAAGCGAAATTGATGTCTTTATTTTCTTTCTTTTTTTGTGTGTTTGCTTAGTTTGTTTATTTTCAATTTTCTTGATTTACATTTATTAATTGATTCGTTTTTTACAGTTTATCAACCTATTACAAAAATATTTTCAGATTTTAAGAATTATTTTGGCGAAAACAATGATTTAGAAATAAATGTCTTACTATTTAACCCATAGCTGTAGGTAAAAAGATGGATTCATACCTTTTACAAAGGTATTTACACGTAAGTGATTATAAAGAATTCGGCTCTCCGTTTGTCTATTCCGAGTCATTATTCCTTAAACCAGACGCACACCCAAACTTACAGCACATGGTATTCCAAAGCTGTCAGCCATCAAGCTACTGACAAGTCTCGATGTTGCTTCGCTGATAATCCCGGAACCGCTGTTTCGACGTAATATAGCCATAATCCCTAGTTTAATCAGTGTATTCATAATATTTAAAAAAAAACAATTTACACACACACCGAAATGGATTGTAATATGATATTGAACGGGGCTTATACTTAATCATGGGGGAATGGTTATATATATATATATATATATATATATATATATATATATATATATATATATATATATATATATACTACATTTTCACGCAATAGTAGGCACAAGATTCACTCAAGTTATATGGTATCTGTTTCATGGATGTATGAGTGGATTAATGCAGATTATGATTATATATATATATATATATATATATATATATATATATATATATATATATATATATATATATATAACGATTTACCCTAGACTAGTCGAGTTCGGAGGAGTGTCCTCTCGGGAAGCTCTCTAAGTAGAACTTCTTCTTTACCATTGCAATAGAACGATAATGCGGATAAGACGACATTATATGTGTAGGTTACCGGGTCCTAGCTATGAATATCTGAACTGGTAGAAATAATAATTCTTGTCTGAACATCTTCCATGGAAATAGCAAAAGAGTAATGATGAACCTCTGAAGTTTCACCTCTTCGGAAGGAGTAGTAGGATTGAAATAAACTATCACTAACAAGGGCTCGTAAATGTTTTTGACAAACGGAAAAGCGTGGGTTCAATCAATGCTGGAAGGTGATGAAAATCATCATGTGATCGAATTGAATCTACTGGTGTGGATTTGGCACTGGGACTTACATACTGTAACTGCTAATTATTTTACACTGAAATTATTCATCACAGAATTTGTGTTTTGTTTTAAGGATGTGTCCAACTGTCCCTATGTAAGGAAATGTATTGATTGTTCGGTTTAGACAGTTCGAACTCAGGGATTACACTCCGAGGTCTTTTTTCTTTATCCATTTTTAATTAGAAAAATAAAAAGAGGTCTGTTATGAAACTCATAAACGTAATATGTCTTTTTCGATTATGCTGACAGAATAAAATGAAAAGTTTTTAGTATCTTTCGTTTGAGAAAAGAATACAAATTTGACTGTTTCCAAGTAAAACTAGGATAACTTAGAATTTGTGTTCGTCAGAAGCTTTCGCTTGATGACTAAATACTCATTCCACTTTCTGCAGCAGTCTTTTAATAAAAAAAAATTCTTCTCAAATTCTTACACGTGATGAAAACTTTTTGTTGCCAACAGAAAACGGAAACGCAGTTATCAAAAACATGAAACAAGAAATACAGGACTTCGTTCACAGAAAACTTTGTGTTTTTTGAACTGCGTCGTCCATACTAGCTGCTAGGACACGGCAGTACTTTACCTACGGGCGTTTATTGACAGGAAGTTAATTGAGTAAACAAAGGATTACATCAAAATTGTCCTGCTTTGTCAAACTGAAAGAAGTCTTATCTAAAAAGGCAGCGGCAGAGTGTACAAAAGAATCGCAAGAAAAATAAATTTTTAGAATGCAGATTATTGTTTTTGATAGAAGATTTAGAAGCCAATTGAAAAGAGGTTTTGAAACAAATAAAGTTTTCATTAAACGTGGAATCGAAAATTTGTTTTCCCGTTGAGATGTAAGCGTTGAAAACGAAAGTGATTATTCTTTTTACAAATATTTAAATTTAGCTTAGGTTTCATTCCATATACCTTTTAGTAAAACAATTATTTTCCGAAAACCATTCTAAACACAAGAAAAGGAAGAGAAACTGCAATTAATGACAATGTACACAATATTATTTTATTCGAATGCATTATTTATTTCAATGGAAATAATAAGATATACAGAAAATTGTTTTCCAATAATGCGAAATTCATTTAAAAAAATTTAGAGCAAAGAACTGAAGGAAAATTCCAGGAATCACGAAAATAGGAAATAAGTGAGGAAAATATAAGAAAATGATGAATAATGTTTTAACAAATTAAAATGTTTGGCTATTCGGTTAGATTTGCGGAATTTGGTCAGATCTAAACCTTTAAAATGCCATCATGTAATTTCTCTTTTCTCTCTCTTTCTCTCTACCTCTCTCTCTCTCTCAACACACACACACACACACACACACACACACACAAGTGTGACGCGTCGGTCGTCTACAATTTTAATGATGGAAATAAACCATGAACATATGATATAAATGGAAAGAGAAATAGCTAAAGAAACTTGACAAAGTAACCGACATCTATTAGCAATTCATAAGGAAACTTATCTGATCATCTTCAAATAAAACAGAAACTGAAAGTAAGACACAATATAAAACGAATGATTTTCGAACAATACAAAATATAAAGAATAAAGGTCAATGTAAATAACTATTTTCTATTCAAATATAATGCGAAAACCGATCAAAAAGCCTCAAGTATTGTTAAAGCCTGAAAGAAATATAACGAACCGTTCATCTTCATTGCTATATTCACAACGTTTCAGCCTGAGATGAGGTATTATGATTACTTGAATTATATCCATTATTCAGCCTGTCTCCTAAACGCTATTGCCATATTCACAACGTTTCTGCCATTGTACCCTCCAGGCTTCAAGGACGCATGGCCCAGTGGATAAAACGTTGGTTAGATCCAATGACTAGACCCAAAGTGTTGTGACTTCAGCAGCAGGCCAGTGGTGAAGCAAATCTTGGAGAAGTTGAGTTAAAGGGAAATAATTGAGATGTCTGGAAGAGGCATGGTAAGGGGAACTAGAACAGTCTAATCTGGTTGACGAAATAAAGGTTTCGGTTCGAAATTCCAATCACCTGAAGAAGGCCGGAGCGTTCAACGGCCAAGATGTTGTGACTATTGCAATGAAGGTGAGGATAACAGTCTGAATATTGCAAGTAATATATATGTATATATATAACCGACAAAAGGTTTGGTACCACATTGGTTTCTCCCTCTAAACTTAACCTTAAATGAATCAAGTTAAATGTTTTTGAAGATTTTTTTTGTTTGAACGCAGTTATACAATGATTTAAATCCAAATGAATATAAAATAATAATAATTTCAGTTAATGAAAATTCATATTTTCTTTTCATCAAAGAATCCACCAAAAGCCTTTATTACTGCAGAGCAAATTGTTGGCATCCTTTCTCATAACTTATAAAAGTATGCTGGTGGAAATGATTCCCAAGCAGTGTTTAAATGTGTAAACAACGCTTGCGTATTCTTAAACTGATCTCTTCGAATCTTACGATCAATTTCGTCCCTGACAATTTCAATTGAAAGATCTCGAGACTGAGATGTCCAAGTCATAATTTGCAAAATTCCTTCATCTCCCTTTGATTTTAAATAATTTGTACACAGTTTTGGATCATTAAGTTGATGCAAACTAAACTGTTGTCCAATACTGCGGCTGCCAGAAGGAATTACATATTTCTGCAGTATTAAATGATAATCTTCCTTTTTCATAATGCCTTTAATTTCAACAAAGTCTCCAGCAATCTCAACATCACCATCCTTTACAGTTGACACAATGCAGTTTTCACCCATTCATTCAGAGGTTCGTTTCACAAGCACTCTTCGTTTGCTGCCCACAAAGCTCAAATTTGGACTCAAAAGTCCATATTAACTTTTTACAGTCTTCTAAAGTCCAATCCTTGTGCTGTTATTCCCATTTTAGTCTTTTCAACTCATTTTCTTTTTTAATATGAGCTTCTTAGCTGATACACATCCTTTAAGCCCAACGGAAAGTATTTTTCTCTTAAATGATAGACATTCTTTAAGGCCAACAGTCATAACAGATATTAGGGGCACTTCGGCGTAGTGTAATGATTTAGCAATCTTGTTTCGTTAGATCATTTACGACTGAAAACTGAGTTCGATCCTCACTAGGTGCTCTATTCCTTCGGCCTTGTACCACTAAGCTACTCTTAGGAAACAACCATAACAGATATTGGATTTTGACGTAGAATTAAATTTAGCGTTTAGAGAGTTGTTTTTCTTCTGTTCATATTCCTAGACACGAGCAAGTGTGTATTCTCAGCAAAAAAATGTTACACTTGACACCTTATATCTTTTTTTTTGTCAACATTTGAGCCGATTTCTGCATGTCGCAGCACGCAATAATGCACTTCATTTTTTTTATATGGGTAATTTTCTGGTAAACAGACGTTCACAATTCCCGTCAATAGAAAAGATGTCCACTTTTTTTATCGATATCAGCCCAAGCAAGCAGTACAGCCACGAACATGAATGGGGTTACAGGATGTGAAGGAATTAGGCACAGAAACATTAGTACTGAATAGAAAGAGAACAGATCAATCAAGCTATCACGAGATAGCGTTTGACATTAAATTGGCTGTGAAGCATGAAGCCAGAAGACAGTTCCACAAGCGAGAAGTGTGAGATAAGAAACTGTTAGCATAGAACTTACGACCACACCGAGCCAGCTAAACTGAAATTGATAGGGTGCCACTGGCAGTCGAGTATTGCAATTAAATGCATATGGTCTTAAAGGAAGCATTGTCAATAATTAAAAACAAAAACAAAGAAAAATACACAAAAATATATGAAATTGATAATTCCCAATGTCTCATCTAAAATATTCGAATACTAGCATAAAACCGTACATAAAATGATATAGCGTTTAAAGAAATACAGAATAAAACTCTACAGTTAAATTTGAATCCTTAGTCTTCGTGGAATAATAAATAAGACAGTATCAATAAAGCCAAGCATAAAAGATGATGTCTTCAATTCTTAACTTATTGCTAAATTTTGTAACACTGACTTAAGATTTTATAGCAAAAAATGAGAAGTTTTGTAGTTTCGTTAGATTGCAATTATTTCCTACTTGTATACGAAATTGATTTTAATATATTAATGATATTGGGAAGTTGTTGAAAAAAAGAATAAATGATAAAAAACCTATGATGGATACGATACCGCAGCATTCCCTTAGCTGCAGTGTAAACCACGGCTTGGCTAAGTGGGTGTTGAAAAAAAAAACAATAGGGTCTGAACAGATGGATATGTTCGAAAAAGCGCAGCCTGGTTGACTGATTTGAATTGTGCCTTCAAGTCAAAACAGCTATGATAATGAAGACTGCCTACACAGATATCATTGCCCGTGTAAATGACGTCAAATCCTTTGCACAATTTCTAGTGTATAACTGTTTCTACTCTGTCGTGTCTGCTTTTAAATTAACTTCGCTAATGTTGTTTAAATTCTCTTTTTGAATTTCTTTTTTTTCCCTTTTTTAATCGCCAGTTTTCTTTGCCTTTTGTGAAATCAACTTGAATTCTTCCATTGATTCCAACGTATTCTTTGTCCCAGTGTTTCTTCCCCTTCTGCTGATTACATATATCTTACTGGAATACTCCGAGGTTTCTATAACGTTATTAGACTCTACTTTGAGCAATAAAAATGTATAATTATACTCAAGCTTTTTCAAATCGCGATTAAAATCCGTCTTAAACGTAAATGACATGTTCATAATTAATTATAGCTAAGGATCGGAAGATCATAAAGGATTGAAATAAAGTTCATATATATTCCAGGATCATTTCCCAACTTATTCAAGATGCTTTTCCCCCCTCTCTTACTTTCTTACATTCGACCCTTATTCACCGTTCTCTGGGTGGTTCTTGAATGGACTTTTAAGATGGCAGTCAGAGTATGAATGTTGGCACCATTGCTGAAAGCCTGTAGGATTTTATTCTCTTACCATTGCTCAGGTAGAAAGAGAGTGGTTCTGTCGAAAAACATTTTAACATGTTCTCCTCTTAGCTGGATAATTCAAAGGGTTTTACGGAAAATGGCGCCAAGATGGCAAAGTGTCTCATCTACAAACCTGTAAAAAAGAAAATTAGTTTAATGATATTTTTAGATATTAAACATTTTGTGGGATGGATAATTATGCCGTTACACGATTTGGACAATTTGCTGTTACACCTGGATCATATATATATATATATATATATATGTGTGTGTGTGTGTGTGTAATGAGCATGTCAATTAAATTACATATGTACACAGACTAAAGAAGAAACATTCGTATTACAGAACAAATATTTTTTTTAAAAAATAGAGGCTCCTTCCATATTAATGCGCTAATCCCAATTATTTTCTCTTTAATTACATATATAATAATCACAGATGAAATTTCTTATAAAAAAATTAATTGTGTCAAATTACAAACGGACAAATCCTCCATTTTACCAAGGGGTGCTGTAAAATTCTCAGCTTATCCTACATTTTTCAAATCCGACCAATTACCTAAATCTGGAAACACTTCGGAGTTGAACATCTACTTTTTAAAGCAAAGTCTTACGTTTTGTAAATTGAAGTGTATACGTATATATGAACCCATGTTGTAATTCAAATGAATATAAAATAAAATAACGATGCATACTTGAAAAAAAAATTATTGTAAGTAAATTCAATGAGTAGACATGTTGCATCAGGATGTTTCTAACTTAAAGTAGAACAAAATGACATTTTATTCTTTCTTTATTGCCAAGGAAGACTGAAATGTACCGATTGTATCCCCTGTCAGAAGTAAGACCCTCAAAAAGAAATTGCCTACCGAATACTTTCATAAATAGATTAAATCACAAATTACTAATATTTGCCTATCCACGTATCAAGTAAACGCTTAGACACTAAAAATATGAACGACCAATATTCGCTGATTCTCAACCAAATTAAATCCTAGTTCACATCTAGCACCAGGCCGAAGTACTGAGACACCAAGTAAGGATCGAACTCACTACACAATCGTAATTGTTTTAGCGTGATTGGCTTGCTAACCATTATACCACGGCGAGGTGTCCAAATTAGGTCCCTATATTCTCAGATATAAATCACCAATATTTACCTATCCCCAAATAAATTGAATGCTTATAGACTCTGATATAAACGACCAATATTTACCCATCTACGAATCAATGCTTAAAGACACAAATATAAATGACATATTTACGTAATTCGGAACCAAGTAAATCCTTACCGACTCAAATATAAAGGAAAACTAAGTAACTCTCTACAAACTGAAGTATATTCTCTCAAATATAATAAAAAGGCTGCATTAAGTAAAACATCAAATGATAATAGTTCTTTAAATCAACAATCCAACACAAGTCATTACAGTTTATTTCAATACCTTGATTTTGGTTGATCTAAGAAATGTGTACGGACCTAATTTGTAGGACTGGGGTGAATTAGGTGTGCGAATTTAGGCCCAGACCTGAATTACCGGATCAGAATCTTACGGGTTAAATTATACTCCAAATCTATCTATATGCATCAATTAAAGATATATTTTCCCCCTCACGCACCTAATCGAATAATTTATTATCGTCGTGCGTTTTATTTGCTTTCGTTCAGTTTACACACCCACTAAGCGGAAACGTGTAACTTCACGACTTACAATTCAGTCATCATTTGTGAAACATATACTTCGTAATGATTTTCTTGGTTTCATCATCATGACAACGGGAACGAACAACTCAACACCGCCAACACAACAAAACCGACCCAGCACCGCCGACTGAGCGCCGTCAACTCAGGACCAGAAAAACATGACTTAATTATAACTGAATAAAAATAATTTATTAAGGATTAAAACATTAATTCAGTCAGTTATGTGCCATGCGTGATACACGCATACGCAATCATGTATCTTTCGGTACATGACTGACGAGGCAGATTTTTCCCGCAGTAGGTTTCCATTTTTTTCTTCGGTAGACCAGTTGCTATCCAAGGCTATTTACCCATAGCTGGGGTGGAGAAGAAAAATATTCATACCTTTCACAAGGGTACTAGCATGTAAGTGAATGTAATTGATTCGACTGGAATTCGAACTCGGCTCTGCCATTATTCAATCCGAGCCGCTATCCATTAAGGCATTTCAAAAGGTGTTGTTTAAAATATGAACCAGTTTTTTTTAATTACTTTTAATGAATTAAATTGTAAAGAAATGCATAAAGTTTGAGATTTTACGATTTACTTTCTTAAAAACTAATTAAAAACAAGTGAATTTTATTGAATTATTCTTATATATCGATTTACTTTATCAAAATAAATTTACTTAAAAAAGATATAATTTATTACAATCTTAGGCTAGTAAAGTATGGTACTGTGTATCGGCCGGTGCAATTAGGTGTATTGTATTCTCTCAACTTATGACATTTCAAAAATCTTTTTGATTACTCTGGAATCACCTATGAGCGTTGAAATTGTAGAAATATGCAAGTAGTATAAGTGATATTGGTCGAAATATACCTTATCTTTACGTGGCACTCAGTGAAGAAACACATTTAAATCCTAGAGAAAACAGAGTAAATTAATCAATTATTTTACCCCAAACATGCATAGACGTTCACAGATGATTAAAAACATTCTTGAACGAATATAATTGTGTTACAAGTGACTAGACAGTTCGGTATTATTTTACGGAAAAAAAGTTCCCGTTAATATGTAAACATCCCTTTTTTGCTAATCATCATAGAAAAATTAATGTTAAATTTCGAAAATTTATCCGGGTTGACATCTATATCTTCTGCGATGTTCATAAATTTATTTTCCGAGACAACGGTATACATGTTTACTGGTTGAAAATTGGTTTTATTAAAAGTGAAGACGACTACATAGAAACCAACAATTTTGTTAGTCTTGGTATTAAAACATCTGTTCACTTTATAAAAAGAATTGACTTGATTTAAGACCCTTACCATCCTTTTCTCTTAACATCGTCGATATTCGTCACATTTATTATCCGAATTTCGACTCCAACCGATAACAGAATTTATTTATAGCCTGTGTGAAACCTTTCCGAGCAAACATTAACTGTCTTTATCCAGAATTAAGCTACAACGAACGAATTCGAATGTTGGTTGTCAGTATTTTCAGTATTTCAAAATGGTAAGATTACACGTTACATTAAAATCTGGATTTTAGTTTATGCATCAGACACGTAACACTGGATTTTTTTAGGCTTGTTTATTCAACCATAAAGCTTAATGACAGGTAGGATATTTGAGGGAAATTAAGATTGTATTGCATTGTTTGATTTGGATTGGTTTACTTGACTTCAATACCAGCATCAAAATCTACTTTGGAACTTGGTCCAAGCATCAAATATTAAAATTACTGTACGTAATGAATCTTTCTTAGCTACAAGATGTGAGAACGGCTGACTTTTCTCGATTTTATTTCATTCTCACTCTTAGCCTTGAAACTTACTTCGACATTTTCAAATCATTCCGTCAGATAGTTATTTAGAGATAGGTGTCTGTGTGTGTAAACTACGGAACATTACGTAAGTTTTCTAGTACCAGATTATGTTTCCTGCTTAAATGCCAGGAACTATAAGAATGATGTTTTGTTTCAGAACTGTGATTTACAATATTTCCCAGATGTAACTATGTTCCCCTGTTCTAAGTATACAATTACACTCTTCTTTAGAAAGACTAAAGTGGGCGTTTGCAAGCTAAAACGCTGTATCCGTACTGTGTGAAATTTGGAACAGAATGTGAAAGTTGCTGTTGTCTGATTGGTAGGAAAGAAAATCACATTTTTGCCAAGTTCTGTAGATATTTATTATGTACATTATCAAACGGGACAGCAATGGTAATATTTTTTTTTTATAGAGGAACTATTAACACTTGTTTGTGCAGCATCTATTTGCTGAATGGGTATCTTGTCTGTAAGTCGTTCCCAATATCCGCCAATAAAATCGTCGCAATGGTGCATTTGAGAAGTTTAAGTGTAATAAACTTGTACTTGACTGATTTTACTGGTTTAAATTAGAGATTTCTTTCTCTGAATCTAGTTTTCTATTCCCAAGAGGTAGATACATTCAATCATTTTGGTTTCTCATTCTACACATCTATCGCTTATTAGCATCATATATATCTCTTAAAGACTATTCATTGCCTATGTTAGTGTGATTATATATATATATATATATATATATATATATATATATATATATATATACATACATATATATATATATATATATAAAGAAATATACTCTTAAGGTGTACCATATTTTGGGAAAAAAGTGCTCAATATCAGAGATAGAGCGTGTGTAAATATAAAAGTGAACATTGAAATCAACACTTTAGACATGCTGCTTCATGCTCGACGTAATCATCAGGCCATCGAATGCGTCTAGCATGAAACAACCCCTCTCGTCTCTGTGTTGACTTCAATGTTCACTTATATATATATATATATATATATATATATATATATATATATATATATATATATATATATATATATATATATATATATATATATATTTACACCTCCGTGTGGTGTAATGGTTAGCAAACTTGTCTCGCTAGATCACTTACGACGGAAAAGTATGTTCGAGCCTCACTAGGTGGCCCATGCTTTCGGCCTTTTTGACACATCTAAACTACGCTTAGAAAATGACTGCATATATACTTGACGCAATGCAGCAGCAGTTGTACTATCAACAAAATATTCACCAAACAATGAACATTAATCTGACACAGTTAAAGAGTTATGGAGATAAGCATATTTGAACTGATAGATAGATAGATAGATAGATAGAGAGAGAGATGACTGTGATATAATGTTAAAGATACTTATTCTTGTTAAGTAAATGCTCGGACACTTTATATCCTAAGGATTGGTATTGCTTCATTTGCTTAAAATAATCTCAGATTTCCATGTTACTTTCTCTCATTCACTAACATCGGTTTAGAATCGGCTCTCCTGTTAACAAGTCCAAACTAATATCAGTTACACCCGCCACACATCCAGGTTTACGGCACCTGGTCTTCCCAAGGGTCAATCATCAAGTTACTGGCCAGACTCAACGTTGCTTAACTTCGATGGCCATACCGGAGCCCGTATATCAGAAAATTTTTCCTAGAAGCAAATAAAATAAAGGCTGATTCTATTTTCTGAGCAAAAACTTAATACGTTGCCGAAATTAAAGAATTATCAGCATCATCCCTTTAAAGATGTGACTAACATATTATCCTTCACTTTTGCAATTAATTCTGTCAAACTATTTGTATAAATTCACGCTCATCATAATATGTCTAAGAAAATTTAATGTATCTTGCTTATAAATTTTATAGCGTGAATAATTTTCTAGGTCGCATTTTCTTTCGAAATATTTCGTTTATGTTCTGTCCATGTTACTTTCAAAATCAGTGTGTAGAATCACATCTGTGTCGTTTCTCCTCTCTTGTTCGTCTGAAAGAAAATTTTTCGCATTCATTGTCATGCGGGAGGATAGACATGACATCGAAGTTCACCGGTCTTTTCTGTTTTTTCAAAACAAAGAATAATAAAGTGAAAATTACTGGTTTTCAGTTCGTGTATGCCGTGGCTAATTGAAGTTTAAGAAACGATGCCAGGGAATATTAATGAACCAGCACTCTTAGAAAAGCCTGTTTTCTCTGAAGATATTAAGTCACCTTAATTACCGTATTTATCAGTATAAGAGACACTTAGTTAATTAATAAAAATATTATCATATGATGCTGTATAAATGCGGTGGTATTATGATTGGGCTTTTTTCTTCTGCTGAAGAAAGACAAAACAATTAGATTAATTGAAGTAAATGGAAAACTCACGACATTCTTAAACTACTGATTGTGGTGGTGGTGGTGCTGGTGGTTTTGGTGGTGGTGCTGGTGGTTGTTAATAATAATAATAATAATGGGCACGTGGTCGAGTGGTTAGAACGTTCGCATTCTGACAATGTGATGTGGGTTCGAATCTCACTATAGTCGATTTGTCAGGAAGGAGATTCCTGATGTTATCAGACTATCAATTCTAGCATGTGGCGCCTTTGGAAAGTGCCTGACAACCAAGTGCGTGAAATTCGTTCCTCGGAACCCTTGGGGGCCGTCGATAGCTGTCGCAATTCATCGTGGCCGAGGGATTGAGCATGCTAGCCTTGTTCAAATTGTTGATCACGCTAGATTACACGCTTTTTTCCCCAGAAACAGTAAATAAGATCTTCTCGGCGTAATTGCTCTGTGGGTGTTGAATAAACACAAATATGCCTGAGCAAACATCTGCAATAGAGACTGGATACCCCCCTAGTAGAGAGGGATCCTCTAATACATGGCCAGCTATACATATATTAATAATAATAATAATAATAATTATTATTATTATAATAACATTAGTAGCATTAGAAGAAGCATGCAATACTCAGCCATAATCAGTAATCCCCATTCTTTCGTTTTTCCACTATTTGTCTTTTAGGTTTCTGCTAGGTTCACAACACATTAAGGCAGCAATCTTTTACTCCTGTTAATTTTTCTACTTGTTGTGTGTCCTGTCCACCTTTAGATATGTTATTCGATCCTTTAAACTTTGTTTTATTCTCTGATAAAATTTGAATTCTTTCCATCTCATAGTCGAGTTTGTTGAATTCACTTCTTGGGAAAGCTATAAATCCTTTCACCTAACCATCTATGGTTTACATAGAAGGACATGTATCTGATTTTTTTTCTTTTATAATGTTAATAAAATATATAATTTATAATGCAATATTCCTTCGCAAAAATATTCTTGCAATATAAAATTTATTTTGGTTTCGAATAGTCTATAAAGAGCTGATAAACCGTAAAAAACGGTACTCGGACATTTGGCTGACAATGTAGTCACACTTTTTATCGTAATGTGCTACATATATTTATTTACTGCATTAATTTATAATTTTTCTTTATTTTTTGACAAGCTTTTAAAAAATCTATTCTGTATATATTATATTTTGCTTCAGATATTACTGTAAAATGATAAGTATTTTGAGAAAAAAGCACATTTTACTGCAGCAAAAGTCTTAAGCTTTTACAATATGAAAGATCTTTGATATTTGCTTTTAATGAGCATTATCTTCGAGGGATGAACTAGCCGTTATCTTACTGTTAAATACGATTTTTTTACCCAAATGCACTCACATATTTTTAAAAATACTAATTTAAATAAACAAAAATTGAAATAATATTTTTTTTTTTTAAATTAAGATTTATTAATTTTATGACTTGGAATTCCGTGCAAATTATTAGTCCTATTCTACCTTATAATACTAATTGAAATACTTAAATATTGCTTATTACTATTTTTACTTTTACTTTTTCGGTGAAAAAACTGTCGGCCAAATGTCCACCCACGTAAAAACAACCAATCAATCAATCAATCAGTCATTCCATCTCATTATTACTAGTATTACACTTTCTTACTATTTATATTATTCGGACTATTTCCTTCATCTTTGTTGCCATATTTATCCCAACGTTTTGGTCGTTGTAAGCTTTGCACACATAGTACAGTGGATAAAGGCGTTAGTTAGATCCACTGATACTACCCAAAGATTGTGAGTTCAATACCTGGTTAAGGCGGTGGAGATAACTGACATTCATTAAACTTGTCTCGTGAAACTAGAGCAGTCTACGCCAGCGAGCAAAATAAAGGGTTCATTTCGACATTCCAACCACCTGAAGAAGCCTAGCGTATACCGGCTGAAACGTTGTGATAAATATGGCAACAAAGATGAGGACAATAGTACGAATAATATAAAGAGTGTACATAATAGCTCATCTCAGAAATATAGAGAGATATTACAATTTCTATCGTTTTTTTTGCAACCCTGAATTCAGATTGTAACATGGTAACATGGTATTTCATTTCACTAATATAACAGCCTCCTTAGTGTATTATTTTTAAGCAATATAGCTCAAGCGTGACGCAAAGTAATGAGTTACTAAACAAGACTGATGTGATGGCATAGAGAGAGAGAAAGATAGTGCCAATTATGAGGTTATATATGATAATGGTTGACGCTAGACATGAAGAAGTTAAGATTGTCGTGATTTGGAAGCATTGTCCTGGGATTGCTTTCCAAATTACAAAATTTATTTAGAGAATCCGTCTGAGTGGAACCTTCTTTTAATCATTGCAATATAAAACGAGTGAAGATGATTATATTCAGTGCACGTGACAAGTGGGGTCCTGTCTGCCGCCGTCTGGACAGGTGGAATGTCATTCGCCCTAACATCATCCAAGAAAATAGCTATATCGTAGTGTGAGGCTATCAAAGTTTGGTCAGTAGAAAAGTTGTTTTCATTTTTCTTCTTTAACATGTGCGGGGTTGCCTCCTTCACCTCATCGTCGAAGAAAGTTGTTCTTATGATCTCCCTCCTTCCAGGATTTGACGTGATGAAAATCTGAGAATGACCAAAACAGTGCCGGCTGGGTAAAACAAACATTTTTGTTATATTTTAAAGTTACGAAAGCGCATCATTTACGTCCAAATATAGCCGTGCCCAAATATATCTTGCCTCGTTCTTTTTTTTTTTCAAGAAGAGTTTTGTCTTGGATTTCTTCATGTGTTTCTTTCGGCGGACGTATGAAGTGACTTTCTTTTACTCGCTGCCAATTAGGGGTGGTCTTGGGTTACATCTTCTATAAATAACCAATTTAAAATGTGTGATATGTGTTGTGACGTTATAGAAATTCATAGCCGCCTATTGTTTCATGGCGTCGTCTCATTTTATACGAACCTCCTTTATACAGAACTTTGAAAAACCAAGTCACTGCATTAAATCTTAGGTACTAAATAAATCACATTTTTTCTCGGGGCTACCTAGTTTTGCAAAAATCATTCATCTGTATTCAGAGAATCTGTTTTTTTTTGTTTGTTTGTTGTTTTTTTTTCACATATCCTCATTCACGTCGCAGCCTTCCAGATACAGCTGAATCATTTACTAAAGCCTGTTTCACAGTTAACTCTAGGTTTACCATTAATTCGTCTTTGTATGTTTACAAACTTTACTTAAGCAGCCACTTATCTTCTGTGAAAGTAAGCTGAACTTCCTATGACAACTTTTTAACATCCATTTTGAAAGCGCATTTTGAGTGGGAAGACAACTTGTCAATTCTTTTCAATGTCCTTTGACCCATTATCGTTTAAAGCTCACGCCGCATTAGAAATTCTAACAGTTTTTTAATTAAAACAGAAGTTTTCGACCAGTACTATTAAAAATGGCCCACATTTCAAACTTTGCTTTTGTGACCATGATATTTATTAAATTTAGTTAATGTCATTGAGAAAACTTGCGAATGTGAGCATTCCCGTTCTTGCAAAATAGGAACATAACGAAATATGATTAAAAAATTATTCATTTATTCTAGGATTACACAAGGAAGACCACAAAAATCTAAGAGTAGTTTTTCGCGATTTACGCTTATACTGTATATTACGTTCACAACTATGCCAACAAATGTAGTCTCCCATCATATTTTCGCTATACGATAACTGTTAGAAACGTTCAAAATCCAATAAATCCTGATAGAAGCGATCGTCTTGCTTTTCTGAATATGCCCTTAAGTCAATCTTGATAAAGATATTGAACGGCATACCACAGCCCATTTTGCGCGTGATGTGTTAACAATTTCCGCTGAAGAAGCTAAACGCTTTGCCCGAAATTTTTCCTTAAACTCTACTCTTTACTCATCTGGAGTGTTTATGCCTACTATCCACATAGAACTGAGTCTCTGCTCAATGAAATGCACATAATCCTATCTATGTTTTCTGCTATCAACTCTAACCTGGATACCCATCAGGCATGTGAAACTGTTGGCATGCTTGTAATAATCATTAAAAAGTGTGCTCCCCAACTAGCTCCTGTTCTCTCTAAACTGTATATTTAATGTCTCACTGCATTTATCTTTCTTGCATACTGTTAGTCCTCATCTGTTACTTTCTAGTTTTTTAAAGAACTATTGTGAACTTTCCACCCCATCTAATTATCAGCCTATTAGCTTTCTACCTCTTTTCGGGAAAATATAGAGGCCCTAATCAATGCTGAATTGTTTAAAGATTTCAAATTGCAGGCCTTACGTTTCTCCAGGTCAACTGCTTATGCACTAAAGATAATTGCGGAAAGAGTCTTTCAAGGTCTTGATAAGGATGGTGAAACCCGGGATTTAGCTTTGGACATCTCGAAAGCTTTCAACAGGCCTGAGAATAGAGGTTTTCTCCACAAGCTAAAAAGACATGGTGTCTCTAGACAAATTTTAGAACTGATCCAGTCTTTCCTATCAAATTGTGAAATGAAAGTTATACTGAACGTGCCATTCTTTCGGATCCTCTCTTACGAATTCTTTTGTACATCATGACTCTACCCTAGGTCCTACTTTGTTTTTAATTTTCATTAATGACTTCCTCAAATGTATCAGCCCTCATCTTTGTATCTACGCTGATGATACAACCGTTTACTCCTGCCTCTATAGTAAGTCAGATCAGTTTGATGAAGATCAAAATGGCAGCTTATATCTACAACGGCTTTTGGTTGGTTGTTAACTGGGCGAAAAGGATGATTTGTTTACTTTACACCTCCAAAACTAAACTTTTCTCCAGTAATTATCTGAGAGATTTTGTTGTGCCTTCCATCAGTATGTCTGATGCCAGCCTCCACGAAAATGACTTGTTGCTAACATTTTCAGCTGACATGAAAAAGTAAGACTATATTGAATCAAATTTTAGGTTAGCTGCTATGAAATTTGGTTCACTGTGAAGTGCAAGACAATTTATATCTCCATTATCTTAGATATCTATAAGTCTACCATTCGTTCATGCTTAGAATATTGCTGGATCATATGACCCAATGCTCCTGCTAATTATCTAGGGATCCTTGATACAATCCAAAAAAGAATCAACAATATTATTGTTCCTGATCTTCTCTCTGGCCTTCAGTCACTTTCCTACCGCCATATGCTTGTCTACCTGTACCTTTTCTCTAATTACTTGCATTATAATTGTTCGAATGAACTCTTCGCAGTTGTGCCTAGATATTTTGAATTTAACCACAGTAGTATACTGGCGTCAAGATCTCATCAATTTAGAACTGAGTTGGCTAGATATAATGGTAAATTCTATGCTAACAGTTTTTATTCTCGCACCTTGCGCTTGTGGGATTCTCTTACGGCTCCATGCTTTCCAGTCTACTTTAATCTAAATGCAATGTCAATCGTCATCTGCTATCTTCCTGATTTCTCGTCTTTTGTTCTTGCTACAAAATAATGTCTCTTATTCCAATTTTTCCACGCTCAGGTAATCTCTTGTGTATTCGTGGTTTTACTGACTAGCTTGGGGCGAACTCGATTAAAAATAAATAAAAATAACGCTGATTTTACTTTCATTATTTACATCATTCGGATTGTTATCCTCCTCTTCATAGCAAAGTTCACAACGTTTCGGCCGTTGTACGCTCCGGCCTTCGTCCACCAGGCTCCTCAAGGACACATGGTCCAGTGGATAAAGGTGTTGGTTAGATGTGTGCTCGGTGTTGTAAGTAGCAGAAGATCCCTTTCTTTAGACCGTATGGATGGTGGGAGTTTAAATTCAGATGGATAAAGTCGTTAGTTAGACCCAATGACTAGACCCAAAAAGTTGTGAGTTCAATACCAGGCCACAGCAATGGCGAAACAAAACTTGAGATGTTGAGTTAAAGGGGAATAACTGAAGCATCCTTAAGAGGCATCGTACGTGAAACTAGACCAATGTAAACCAGTACACGAAAAGAAAAAGTTCGGTTCGAAATTCTAATCACCTGAAGAAGGCCAGAGCGTACAACGTCCGAAAGGTTATGAATATGACAGTGAAGATGAGGATAACAGTCAGAATAATGTAAATAATGCAAGTAATCAGAATAACTCAGAACGCTGATTTTTATAGAATTTTCATCTTTAGTCTTATCTGATGTTGGTCGAGTGACAGATGCTGACACAGAACTGAAGAAAAGCTCGAGAAGAAAAAGTAACTGACGAAATGTGTTGTGATCTACCCAGGTTTATAAACGAAGCTGTACAGTATTAAAGAAGAAAGGCGATAACCCGATCAAAAAAAGAAAAGAAATAAGAAAAAGAGAACGGACGAAATATGCGACTACCTACCTCACTGTTTTTGTAAGCATTAATTCCTTTTACATTCCCCTCGGCAAATATTACAAAGCAGAGCTACTTGAAAACGTTCATTCTTTTGTTTGTTTATTTTTTCCGCTTCGGCATCAGCCATAAACCTAACATCATATGTGACCATCGGTTTTACATCTATGTTCTCTTGTCAGCCGCGTCCTAGTATTCAGGGTCTAAGCGTACCACTGGCATGAAATGTTGAGAATATTAGGTTAACTTTTGAGGAAGGAATAAACGTTGAAGAGGTATGTTGGTTTTAAGTAGTGTATTGAAGCTGGAGAGTAAATGGTGTTTGTATAATCTGGTATATGTTTTGCAGAAGTGAGGAATACGCATATTCAACAGTTTAGCATTTACTTCTCACCAAAAAAGATGATTACCAGAATTTTTTCTTCGGATATAAATATAAGAGTGTACGGATTACGATAGGAGTAAAAATTTGCATAAAGGTCTAAATGATTTGCATAAAATTTGAGCTACCACAACTGTCAGTTTTCTGTACGCTCTGCACCCATTCTTCAGCTGGTCTAAAGATATTGTGCACGCAGAAAACGAAAAATAATAGTCAATCAGATATGTCAGATTATGATTAATAACAACTCCGATCAGAATAAAATCAACACCAACTCCGCTGGCATTTCGGCAGTGTGCTCTCTTTTTTACGGTGTCATCATGTTTGTTCTTTTAGGATTTGTTTTTGTATATATATATATATAATTGTTTATTTAAAAATTATAACATAAATATGTTATAAAATCACTACAGAAATAGCCATTTTGTTTCAACACCTCCGGAGGTGTTGAAACACAATGGCTATTTTTGTAGTGATTTTACAACATATTTATGTTATAATTTTTTTAAATAAATAAATATATCTGCTCTACTCTGTATTGAGCACTCTTTTAAGAATAGTAATTGTTGGTTATTGGAATCCATTCTGTATACACCAATTATATATATATATATATATATATATATAATTACATTTATATTAGTATTTAATTCTAATTGATATTTCCCCTTTAATTTTTAAAAAAATGTAATCCATAATTAATAATTTATTTACATTTCCCTTATATTTTACTTAAGTTTTTTTTTATGCATTATTATTTATTCTTATTAGCATCAAAATTTAGCCTATTATTTATATTTAATATTAATATTTCTTTTTAAATTTACGAAATACTTGTCCTTATTTCATTAATCTTTTTATTTACCTTATATAATATTTCTTTTTAATTTAGAAAAAAAAACACATGATGCTCGTCATCACAGATCACACATCATAATAATCACTCATAGAAATGTAATCAATTGACCTCCAGTGATCGATACCGCTCGTCAGTAATCCTTTAAACTATTTGGATGCATTGAAAGATCTCGTGCAAGGTTCACTTAATTGTGTCATTAGTGTATCGTTCCAGGAAAGAAATAAATTAAAAAGAAAAACACCGGTTGAGGGAAAATATATATTAAAAGAAGTTAGCTGAAGAAATCCCAGGAAATAAGTAAAAAGAAGAGATCAACAGGCGAACTAGAGATGCCAAAATCAAGCAAGTACATCAATCTAAATATTTGTGTTTCAATAGAGGACGGAAAATACAACAGCGAAAACCGACCCCGCATTGAGATAGCGAAAATGTCTTCCAAAAGCAATACAAACAATGAAAAAAAAATGGAAGATCTCGTTAGAAAATAAAAAGTGTATTTGACTGTTATATAATATCGATCTTTCATATAGTCAATCATTTATGTGCCATGCGTGATATCCGTTTAGGTGATCATGCATCTTTCGATAGATGACTGACGAGGTAGATTTTTACCCGCAGTAGGTTGCCATTTCTTTCTGCGGTAGACCAGTTGCTATCAAAGGCTATAGAACATGGTCTGTCCTTTTATTTACCCATGGCTGGTGGAAGAAGATGATGATTCATACCTTTCCAAAGAGTATTAGCACGTAAGTGAATGTAATGGATTCAACTGGAATTCGAACTCGGCTCTCTGACTCCTCAGTTCCAAATAGTATGACCTATATTTCTGCGTAGATTTTCGACGGCATCTTTTTTTCTATCCCAATGTGCCGTCGGCAGTGAATACTGGACAATCTCCTCACACACGACGAAGAACCTGAGGTAACAGAAATGTGGTTCACCAGAAGGATGCTGAGAATACAATGGATGGAGCATGTGTGCAATAACGAAATTTTTGAGAATATGGAAACTAAAAGGATACATGAACTTGACATGAAAAAGAAATAGTTGAAATTTCGAGGGCAGATAATGAGAAAAGAAGGCTTGGAAAATTTGACACTCATAGAATATATTTAAGGTGAGAGGGACAGAGGAGAGCAGCACATAACATACCAAACGACCTTCTGTAAATGTTTGGTAGAACTGAGAGTACAAGAGATAACAAAAAATAAATTTTACTTCGCTAAAAAGGAGAGGAAATTGTGGAGAGTCATGATCGTCGGGGTCATAAAGTGACACGTCAAATATAAGAAGAATTTAGTAATTTACCCAAGGTAGAAAGAGCTACTGATTATGATGTATTATTTTCAAACACCTGCAATGTTCTTCAACACGATTATTGCAGGAAAAATATTATCAAAAACAGAAATCGTACAATTAGATAAGTTCTCTCGTTGTACAGATTATCGAATGTGTAGGTATCAGGAACCAATAAACTTCCTTTACCGGAAGGAAAATAATGTATTGCTTGTAGCAGAGAGTAGTTATGAAAAAATTTCATAGTCCTTTTTAACAATACACATAAGTGCTATTTGAGAATATGACAAATTTCGATATAAAATAATTTTGAATTGTATGACAAAGTTGAAACAGGGAAATGTAAATCGTTTCTTGCTTTAAAGAGCATCATTGGACAAAAGTAATATTTTTTCTTCGTGGAACTGAACGTAGGAGGAAGGTGAGAAATAAAAACATCTGTCTGTTATAATTTTCAATTTTAAACTATCTGGCGTCGGACGAATCACGACACACAGCTCAGACATGTTATGTGGCTTCCCAAAGTTTTGTTTTTATCGCTGTTGTTTTAAATATGCCACATTAAAGATTTGGTAATGAAAGTGAATTGGTCTAAGAATTCGAACGCAAATTCAACGTCACTGATTTAGATATCAATGCACACTTTTCACCGGTAATTTTACTTAGAATTATAGCAGAATTTTTTAAAAATGCAAACTATACTCAGACGAGATGCAATGAACAGCAAATGTATTCAATAAATTGTTTTGTAAAATATCACTTTTGTGTTTATGTAAGCGTCTATTTAATTCCCTTCAAGTCTCATCTATATACTTTACATAGCTGCATTACAGACTCCAGTGATAATACTTGTTTTATATTGTTAATATTTAGTTTAGTATTGTCTTATTGGTTTAGAAATAGTTGTAACACATTATATTAAGCTTAGAACTATGCATTTGGTAGTTTTGATACAGTTTGTACGTTGTATAATGTGTCCAGTTTTTTAACTTTGTTTATATTCATTCTGTTTTAGAAAAATAATGGGCGTTCTCTTTCGTGTTAAATCTAAATAAAATAGACATCAAGTCCAGCCGCGTGTCGGAAACCTCTGTAACTAGTTCCATAAACATATTATATCTTTCCCAAAGCAAGATGATTCCGTAACTGAAAATCTGCCCTTCATCGCTTGCTTGAACATCCACAATTGGGATTTTTGTCCGGATGAGGAGAGATCATTTAAAAATTCAAATATTAAAATAACGGAAAAAAATTAGTAATTTATTTTTTTATTGCGTTTAAAATAACACACAACCTTTGTGACATTAAAAAAATTTCTTTTAAATTCAGTTTTAAAATATCTCCAAAACTTTGTGAATTGAAGAAATCAATTTAATTTCTTCAAAATGCCAAGGAATCAGATTTAAGATGAAAGGTTTCGAGACGTGATGTTTTGAAGTTCAACAGAGTTTGTGATTTGAAAAACTCAGTTTTCTCCCTGATTTGGAAGTTCGACCGAACCGGAATTGGACTTAAAGACCGAATCAGTTTTAAAGTGAGGTTTTGAAGTTCCATTGAGTGAATTCAAAAATTCAAAGTTGTTTCTTCAAAATTATCATTGCTGTTTTCTAAGCTGAACTAGAGGTCCCTTTACTTTTGGGTCAGAGTTTCAATTAGCCCTCTGCAACAGCCACCGGAATGCCGCTTTTAAGCTAGTATGAAATAAGCAGGTTACTGAAGGAACATAAAATATTTTCAGTGCATTCCTATTACTCAGGTAAATATTGAAGGCTACAAATTCTAAGCGCTCTTAAATAGAACCCGGTAATTATTCTGTATTTTATTCTGTAGTTTATTATATTTTTATTATTTTTTATGGAGTGGATATTCGAGTAAGTGATGGAAACTTGCCTACTTTTTGCCAGTTTTCATAATGCTTTTATTCTGTGTCTTTGGTTGTGTTATTTCCTTCTTTGTCCCAGAAGTTACATCAAGGAAAGCTATTATTATCATGAATAAGAATACACACAACAAAATACATTAAAGTGACAACGGAAGTCAATAATTGGACTGTCTTGTGTAGCATTGCTTGTGCTCGAATATACTCGTAGTAATGCATTTACGATTGCGCTTTGTACACATTGAAACTGGCTCCAATGTTTAAGATTTTCTAATAAGGAATCGTTGTTGGATTTTAGTTTGAGTAATCATCTGACATATTAAACCTTGGTTTGGGTAACTGGCCGACATATCATACATTGTACTTATAAGGCCGAATATAATTTGTACGGTTAAAAACACAAGGAAGAAAAAATGTCGGCACAGAAACGCGTAACAGGCGAACCAATCTAAAATTCGAATTTGCTTCACATCCAACATTATCGAGAACTTTTTGACAACCGCTTATAATTACCATGATTCAAAATATAAATTAGTTAAAATAAAAATTCCCTGAAAGCAACATTTCGTTTTTATTTAACCAATCCTTTATAAAAGGTAATTACGACTCAAATACATTAATTTCATTTCTGTTCTGTATTTCTTTTTTTTTTTTTATTCTAAATCCCGTTTTACTATATATTCAAACTCTGGTTTTCCAGAGTATAACTATCCTATTGTTGTGTATGATACACCTAATTTACATAAGCGGACTACCGACCATATAAATATGGGTTGGTACCGGAAGACGGGGAAGATAGTAGAGATTAAGAAATTGAATCCAGAGACTCTGCCCGACTGCGATTTAGTCAACCCATTATGCAGGAACAGTCTTCCCAAGAATATACCAAACTAACTGTAAATATTGTGTACCTATTCTTTGTTTCAATACATTTTGTTAACGTACATTTTGTGTTGTATTATTCCATGCTTATTTAAGCTTCAACACCTATGTAATACCACTGTAAAAGTTATAAACTAAAAAAATGTTGTATATAATGAAGGGAAATAAGATAGCATAGAGCCGTTATGCACTGGGGACAAAGATATCTTTCTCAACAAACGAGATACTTTATGTGGATGAAGATGTCATTAAAATGTCACTTTTCCAATTCTTCTCCGACGACATCAGTATGTAAAAAATGTCATCCTGCCGAAAAACATCCTGCCTAATAAAAAACAGGCACTGATTCTAATGTCTTCATCAATATCCACAAACTTAGATGAATCGTTATTCGGCTCAATGTAAAAGTAATAAGACATAGAACAAAGCAGTTTCCGAATGATAACCCTCCTTATCAATAATTAATAGTTGTCTCCCTTTGTTTCGTTATTCTCCTGTTTTTGAGAGCTATTTCTTTTTACTGGGACTATAAAAGAACACGATACGCGAACATTATATTCTCAGTTTAACAAAGCCTACACCTGAGTACTTTCCTCATTACAAACGCATCAACATTTTGTTTAATCAGGGGGATTTGAAAAACATGAAGAAAACATTTATTAAATGGTGTGGGTAAAGTAACATACGGTTCAAATAAAGGCTAACATTTGAGAAACGATATCTTATATTGAGAAAATAACCAATCTAGTGAATACTAACTGAAGCACATCTATCGGTGAAAGAGAGATTGGTAAATAAGATGATATAAATCGTGAATGAATCTCAGGAAGTCTTGCATGTCAAAATATCTTAGGTTGAAAAGAAATTTAAGATAAAGAAGATCAAAAACATAAAATAAAAGAGAGAATTTTTCCAAAAATATAAAAAGCGAAAAGAACTTCAAAGAAAGAAATGAATAAATAAGCCACCGATGGATAAACATTTATAAAGCGTGGAGGCCTGCTATAAAAGGTCTTTTTAAAGAGGAGATAATATCCACGGTGTGATATAACTGTGTCATCTGTGTTTCCCGTTACATATTTTTTTTTTATTTCCTTTCTGTCTTTTATGCTATCCTTTCAGAGGATAATCGATAGTCAGCATTTGCGTGCGATTCGTATACAACAAGGCTTACATTTGAACAATTCAAACTATATTCTCTCAGTTTCACTTTCAGAAAATATCAATATAAAATATGAGTGAACCTAATTCAGTTGGAGAGCGACATCCGAATAAGTCAGTTTCACTCTAGTATCCACGCCATTATTCATTTAAAACTCTATAATTATACTAATGCCGGACTATCATATATTTAATAAAATGATTGTCTGCCTGACTATATCTATCTATCTATCTATCTATATATATATATATATATATATATATATATTATATATAAAAGATATTAAATATATATATATATATATATATATAAACAAATTATATATAGACATTATATGAAATGATATTAAATATATATATAAATATATTATATATACACATTATATAAAAGATATTAAATATATATATATGTAAATATATATATATATATGTATAAATATATTATATATACACATTATATAAAAAGATATTAAATATATATATATATGTAAATATATATATATATATATATGTATAAATATATTATATATACATTATATAAAAAGATATTAAAATATATATATGTAAATATATATATATATATGTATAAATATATTATATATACGCATTATATAAAAGATATTAAATATATATATATATGTAAATATATATATATATGTATAAATATATTATATATACACATTATATAAAAATATATTAAATATATATATGTAAATATATTATATATACACATTATATAAAAAGATATTAAATATATATATATTTACATATATTATATATACACATTATATAAAAAAAAATATATACATATATATATGTATAAATATATTATATATACACATTATATAAAAGATATTGAATATATATATGAATATATTATATAGATATATGTATAAATATATTATATATATTATATATACACATTATATAAAAATATATTGAATATATATATATATATAGTATAAATATATATATATATATACACACATTATACAAAAGATATTGAATATATATATATATATATATATATATATATATATATATATATATATATATATATATATATATATATATATACATTACATAAAAATACTATAAAATATTACAATTTTCAAAAAGCTGAAACAGGAATCGTTTGTTTACCGAAATAGCACTGATGCCTCCTTTTTTTGTGCAATTAGTTTTTATTTTTCTATGTTTATTTTCAAAATTATGCATGTATTTTTATTATATGTATATATTTGTACTTCTTCATCTACTTCAAAATGCATAACGACTGCAAACTAGCCTTCATCTATTTAATAATTTACCATCAATTTATGTGACACAGTTTTACATTCATACGGATTGTTTTATATTGACACACCTATATAGCCCTCTTCCTCTATCCAGTAGTTGCCACGAATCGGAGATATTTGAGAATAAAAAAAAAAGTCCTAATATATTTTTGTTATGTATATTTAAATTTATTTAATAATGTTGTCATAATATATTACGGATATGTATTATTTTTCACACACATAATATTTGGAATATAATATATACAAGGGTTTGTTTATATACGCAGATATAAGAATATTTATCGAAAGCAAATACTGAATTTCCTATTAAAAATGCTTTAAAAGAACACAAACGTCCTAGGTCTAGAAATACTTGTCTAATTTTAATAAAATAGGACACTGCACTCTGCAGGGGATTACAGCCCAATATGCTCCTAAATTGCTTGGGGTAAAATGTACTGTTTAAGGCGATCACGGTAACAAACAAATATACATACAAAATTAGAGTTTTTGTATTATATAGGTAAAGGCGATTTACATAAAATGAAATGCTGTCTGTGGTATTTTTGCTGGTGGAAATTTTGAACTCATAAAAAATATGTATTGCTTCTACTGGGAAATTTTATTAAAGTTTTAAAAACTGCAACCAAATAATCGTTCCCTGGAGAAAATTATTTGAAAACTTAGAAGCATGCCATACCAGGCAATCACCGACTCGAGGAAATTATTTCTCACGGCTCTTGCAATTGATTCAGAATCGTACCTGTTAATGTTGTCACTGAGAATAGCGAGGTATGCTGCTACTGTTTCGGAATTCTATAGTGTCTGAAGTGAAAACACTGATTTTCAGAGCACTGATGTTGAAAACTTAGATTTGTATATTCGATTGGGTTAAAACGCCAATGAAATGTTTCCCACCAACTACAAAAATAAAATCTACTGGACAATTAGCAAAAATCAGGTGATATTTTCAGCAAAAATAAATAAGTAAAATCGGCTGCGAATTTTATCGATTCTTAAGAGAAATACTTATTGACATTTCACCACTCTCCGTCCGTCGACATTTGAACGTCAACCTGACGCTATAAAACTGTTGTGTCAGGGTCATTGTTTGAGACAGAGAAAGAAAAAATGGGTGATAGAAAAATACAAACTTATGAATGAAATTAGATAGAAATGTTTATTGTATCGGGAACTTTCAATATAATGTCCAAGGATAGTTTCTGAAAGAAAGTAAATTCAAAGGGTGTACTTATGATAGTCCCTATAAAAAAAAACGAAAGTAATTGATGTGTCAGAACTTACTCTGTTGGTGAGTAAAAAAGTGAGTGAGGTGTCTTGTCTAAGTCACGCGCGTGTCCTAGGAAATATCAGTTTCGTTTTGTATCTCGTCTGCGCGTGCGTTATGAAAGAGAGCTAGACTGTTCGGATTCGCACTCCATATGCTTCCAGTATATTTTTTATGCGTTCCCAAAAGCAGTAAAAAATTCGCTGCTGCTAATAATGTTTTCAGCGCATGCGCGTCAGGTGAAAATATTTATAACGTCTTCTAATTTTTCTACTCCATGTGCCGTGTCCCCTCAGAACGTATGCGATCATGACTCTCCACTACTTCCCGTCTCTTGTAGCTATTAATAAACTCTGTCTTTCTATTACTTCTCCAAAGCTCTGTTCCGCTATGCATTTACTCAATCTCGCTAACTTATGCGTTGTTTTCCTCCTCCCCACTATCTGGCCTGTGACTATCTGATTTTCCAAACCTACTTTCCTCATTATGTTAAATATTACTTTCCTTTTACCCTTTTTTTTTCCAAACTTTCATCGTTGCTCACATATTCAATCCGCGGTGTACTCCGTATCCTTCTGCAGAACCATATTTCTGTCGCTTCAATTATCCTCTTCATCGTTGAGGAGGTCACCCAGCGCTCATAGATATCACATAGCAGTTTAGTAGTTTTTTTCTTCTTTCTAGCGAAATCTTAATATTTCTTAGCACCCTGCATAACCATTAGAATTCTTCCTTGGCTATCGCAATGCGCATGCGGATTTCAGTGTCACACTTTCCATCCTCTGTTAAAAAAACTTCCCAGTTATTTAAATTTCCGCACCTGTTTGATTTTGGTATTTCCAATTTGTAATTCGTATTTTGGGCTCATCTTTGCTAATAACCATGCATTTACACTCCTCATAATGCAGTAGAATCCCTGAAAACTGAACTAAGAAGGCCTTTCGGGTATGAGAAATTGGTTACAAAGTCATGATATGAGGGGTTATATTCAGATTAAAATAAAAGAACTGAAATCAGGTTTAACCATTATTTTCAATGTTTTATGGTAAAAATAAATCAGCTAATGCTGAGTGAAATATAACGAAACTGGTTTTAAGGAAAAAGAAATAAATTATGTAATGTCAACGAAAATGCATTAAATTAGGTATGCCACGTATGCAAAACAAATAATGTAACGAGGATTTTTTTTTACTCGCTGTTGCATGATGATTCTTTCTCTTCTAATGTCATTCTCAACATTTTCCTCGATTTGTTTTGATTTTGTTCTTGAAATTTCTTAAACAAAAGACCCTTTTTTGACTCTGCGTGCGTTATTGCCATCGTCATAGCTGAATGCTGGTTTTCTTTCCATAAAACTGAGAATCTTTTCAATAGCTTTTTCAATTTCAGTCCAGGTTTCATCCCAATCATGTTCCTTGTTCATTGTGAACGCTGGGGAATAGTTTCTTTGGAAGGTTTTATATCATACAATGTTGACTTTCCTATGTTGAATTCAGCCATTAGTTACAATTAACTTTCACCAGCGTCTAGTCTGTTTAAGATTTCCACATTTTGCGATAACTCCAAAGATGTCTTTTCCTCTTATTCCCATCATCTTTTGCACCGATACAAGCCATTAGGGTGAAATAAGCATAAGCAATTATCCAAAGTAAATTTCAGGAAAAAAAGAAATTTCAAATCAGTTACATATCACCCAAATATTTCAAATACACACACCAAAATCATATCCGGATATGCGGGATTGCGGATATGAGGCACTCCGGATATGAGCGATTCAACTGTAATCCTTTTCTCACATTCATTACTCACTTAATAAATCGATGGATTTTATTGGCAACATCTTTCACATATCAAATAATTTCTCAAAATTTATTTGTATACATTATTTACATTATTCGGACTATAGTTCTCATCTTTGTCGCCATATTTATTACAACGTCTCGGCCGTTGTACGCTCCGGCCTTCTTCAGGGGTTTGGATGTCAGTGGATAAAGGCGTTAGTTAGATCCAGTAACAGGATCCAAAAAGAGTGAGTTCAATACCCAGTTAAGGCAGTGGAAAAACTTTCAGAAGGAAATTAACAGGAGATAACTGATAACTGATATCCATTAAATATGGAACGTGGAACTAGAACAGTCTAGCCCAGTGAGTGAAATAAAGGGTTAAGTTCGATATTCCAAGCACCTGAAGAAAGCCGGAGCGTACAACAGCCGAAACGTTGTGATAAATATGGCGACAAAGATGAGGACAATAGTCCGAATAATATAAATAATGTACATAATACTTCATCTCAGAAATATAGACAAATATTTGTATGTCGACAAACGTCAATCGGTTTCCATCATAAAACAAACAATCTCTTACTTTTCCCCGGAATATAACAAGCTGAATTTATCTCTATATCCGTTGAAAAAATGGTCTGCAAGTCCTTTTTAAAGTATTTTAAAACAGTCGTTTAGCTATAATGACACTAGCTGCCTTTTGAGGTAAGGACAACACAAGGTACATAAGAAAAGCACTTTCTGCTAAATCCAGTAACTTTAAGGACAGTCCTTACTAATTAAACCTAATCGTTTTTAATCCGATCCTTTTAGTCGTAAAAAGATGAATACGGGGATATTAAATCATGGTTTATTATGTTGAGCAGATGTTTTATTCAAGAGAGGGTCCACTACAAGAAAGTATGCGAGTAAAGTTTAAATAGTTGCTCGTTTGTCTATTCCGACTTGAATCATCTGAGGATGAAAGTGACGAGTTATTTTATTTAACGATTTGACAGATCGCGGGAAGAAAGGATCTAATGCCAGTCTCTAGGGTATTGTTACGATATGAATGTAGTCAACCAGACAGCAAATCTCTCTCTCTCTCTCTCTCTCTATATATATATATATATATATATATATATATATAAAACAGAAAATTATTCTTGTTCAGATCAATTAAAGCACGAGAGTAAGATTCATGAATTTGAAATTTCCAGAGGATAACTAAAATCTTCAAAAAGTTAAATGAAACGTCAGTCGCCATCTTCTGTCATGTTGAACCTCGTTCATCTTTTGTGCTTTCCTCAATATTCCCTCTTCTAAGTCACCTACTTCACTTTCATTGCCTGTACCCCTCTGCGTACTTGTAGCAGTAGCGACATGCTGGGTGATAAATGATTAGAAACGATAGCCACTATATTCTATATTTCTTTCTTAAGTCACTGCGATCGACAGGAAACACGCAACGACCTTGAGTTCTCTCTGTCTCTACATATATATATATATATATATATATATATATATATATATATATATGATAAAAGCTGTCTGCGTGCAATCTGTGGAGTTAAGCTTAAAGATAGAACATCTAACGTAGACTTGGATACCAGGTGTAATATTGGGGGAAACGAGACTTTTATCATACAATCTCAGTTACGGTGGACTGGTCATGTTTTGAGACTGTCTGATGACAGGATACCCAAGATTCTAATGTACAGCCAGTTAGATCAGGTCAACAGGAATGTAGGTCACCCATGGCTAAGATACAAAGACAAGCTGAAAAGCAAATTGTCAGCAGTCAATATACCATATAACACCCTTGAGCGCTTAGCTTTGGAGCGGTTAAAATGGAGATCAACGTGTTTTAGTGGACTCAGCAATTTTCAATCTGCTTGTTTGAATCATCTTCAAGAAGCGAGAGCAAGATCTAAAAGGTCAGCCAATCTATCAGTGATTTCATCACACAGTTCTCACACCTGCTCCATATGTGGCCTCCTTTGTAAATCACTAGCGGATCTTAAATGCCACTTAAGATTATCGCATAAACTTTCATAACTGAGTCAATAAGCTGGCAGATCCTCATACGTCGAAACCGACAGGAGAGTCCATTATTATTATTATTATTATTATTATATATGTATATATATATTTATATAGATAATATTAGTGGTTAATGTATACATACATATGTGATTATGTATCTAAACTATTTACGTTTCCAATGGAACAAATTATGACCATGGAATATTAGTGTTTAAGCCTTTTTTTTATATATATATATATATATATATATATATATATCTTCATTCTCAGAGATTATAATAAAAACGTTTTAAAATCGTGCACAACATCTTTCATGTTTCAGTGCTATGAGTGTATTTCTTCAGGAGATGGTAACTAACTGGCGATTAAATGACTTTTATGGAAATTTAAAAACAAAGTTTTGCCTCTTTTCCGAAAGTTAATGTGTGGGTGACATAAGGTCAGAATTAAAAATAAACCTATGGGTATGTCTTGATTAACCAATTAAATGTCAGATCTAACCTAAATAGAAAAGTAAGGTCAGAGGATGGAGGTACTTGAGTTAGATATTGTGCAGTGTTACATTAGAACATGTGTATACCTACTACAAAACTGTACATTTTGTCTCAACGTAAAAAAAAATATTTTAACGTTTCATCAAGTGGTAAATCACGATGGTACCCTGCATCTAATGTAACATCGTGATTTCCCACCTGATGAAACGTTCAAAAATATATTTTAACCTTGAAACACGATGTACAGTTTTGTAGTTAGTATGTACATGTTCTAATGTAACACTGCAAAATAAATAAATATTTATTACTCTACTTTTTATTGACTCCTGTTTTAAATTAATATTTTGAACGCTGAAATCTTACTCTTTGTTCTTATATACATATATATATATATATATATATATATATATGTGTGTGTGTGTGTGTGTGTGTGTGGCATGTTAGTAGTTAAACAATAATATAAATTTATACATCTTCCATTATATGAGCTTAAAACTTCACATTTAAATTTTTTTATATGTTTTGAAATATATATAAATATTAATATATTTACTCTTAGAAACCTATACGCACACGGGCTTCTTCGGTGTGTGTGTGTGTGGGCAAGAGAGGAAATGAAAAGTAGCCCAGCATTCATTGTGAAGTGGAATTGATTTTACAAAGACAATGACGTCTTTTTCCCCAACAAAAATCCCGTTAAAAATCTTCTTTACCCTACTCCGCCTAATTATGTCATAGCAATCAAGAAAAGACAAATGCAGTGTGCATCGATTTTATCTTCACTTTAATGATAATAAGTGGGCTATGTTGATTGGTGACGTAGTCGTCATCTTGGCCCGGATCGAAGTTGTCTATCATCAAAGCGAAGTAAAAGCCAAGATCTGAAGTGTTGATTTCCAAAGAAAGCAAGTGTGACTCTTTCTGATTTGTAGACTGAAGTGACGAAATTTTATCTGCAATTCCTCCTGATTTAACATTGAACTGTTCTGTGCATTTAAATATCACAGAAGGATAGAATATTTTTATATGAATTAATGAAAGAAAAAACTGTTTCTTGTCCTTTTTTGTTTTGTTTTTGCTTTCCTCGGCGATAATGGTAATTATTATCTTTTATATGGCAATGAATGCCTCACACATAGAAAGATGCTTGAAGCAACAGAAATATGTTCCAATAAAAGTATACGGAGAATATATTCACAGAACATGTGACAAATAAGGTAGTTTTAAGGGGAACCAAATCTCTAAAGCGACAAATGACAGAGAGAGGCAGTTAAAAAATAGTATGTAGAAAGAAGGCTTGGAGAATATAACACACAGAGGGAATATTGTAGGCAAAGGATTCGGGAGAAATACCTGTGAATAAAATGCAGAAAATGGAAAGAGATATGATAATTGATCAAAAGTACGAAATGGCAGGAACTTGTGTTATGATCATTCAAGTCATGAAAAGACATGCTTATAAAATTGGTAGAACAAGATATATTACCACATATGTACAACTGAACAATGAAAGAGGTATGTGATGTAACGGTATAAGAAGATAAAATGGAATCAGAAAAATGCAAAGTTCTTTCACTTCTTAGAAATTCTTGGAACCGCATTGATTCACTTTCCTGTCGTATCGCCAAATACATTGACAAAATGCCTTTAGTGTGCAAACAAATCTACCATGATTATTAATGATAGCAGTGAATCAAAATCTTTTACTCTATTGTATCAGCATGATGTATCCTAAATATCCAATAAAGCAAAACGAAACGAGAAACTTATCCACAACAATTCTCATCAGATTGTTTCTTTGCAATGATATATTTTTGGCTGAGAAACAAATAATTCAGAAAATAATATTCCTTTATCTACATTGGTAGAATGTTAGTATATTATAATAAATATTTCACTGATTCTATCGTTTGATGTCAGTTTATTTATACCTATCTGTTGTAATCAGTCTATTCACGCCTATCTATTTCGGTCTATCGATATTCGTCTATTCACATATTTGTTATATCAATATCTCTTTAGTTATATCAGTTTATTGATTGCTAGGACCTGACAGATTTAAGATGGCCGCAAATCATAGGGACAGTTTAATACTTATGATGATAAAGTGAATTTACTTGAATGAAAAAAAAAATATGGCCCCAAGTGAAACTGTGTAAAACTGGCGCAAGTGGACTGAAAAGAACAAATGGTACGATTATTTTCGCGGTGAAAACCTAATTTTTTAAAATACATACAAAATAATTATAATGCTTTTATAACTATAAGGATTTTATTGAACCTTTCGCAAATTTCTTGATAATAAGATAATAAGTTGCATTTTTACAATTATTTTTAAGTCTTAAACATTGAATTTAAATATGCATCTGTACGGTCAACTGTCCATACACAAAACTTGAATGAAATTAAAATGAACATCTACGTTGCGTACGTTAATTTCCCTTCTGTCTTGCAACAACCCCTGGCAAACTGGAAAAGATTATAAGGCAAAATGTGCAAAAATTAGAAGATAATTCCATGAGTCTTACATTTATAAGGAATTTATTTTCATTTATATTATTTACATTATTCGGACTGTTATTCTAATCTTCATTGCCATATTCACAACGTTTCGGATGTTTGATACTCCGGCCTTCTTCAGAAGATCGGAATTTCGAACCGAACCAATTATTTTGTCCACCGGGGTAGATTGTTGTAGTTAGACATGCCATGTCTCTTCCGGATGTCTTAGTTATTTCCCTTTAATTCTCGAAGATTTTGTGGTTCATTATTGCTGTAGCCTGGTTTTGAACACACAACTCTTTGGGTCTAGACACTGGATCTAACCAATGCCTTCATCCACTTGGAGATTTGAGTTAAAGGGAAACAACACAGATAACCAGAAGAGGCATGACACGTGGAACTAGAACATCCTACCCCGGTGAACGAAATTCCAATCACCTGAAGAATGCCGGCGCGTGCAACAACAGTTGTCAATATGGCAATGAAGATGAGGATAATTGTCCGAATAATGTAAACATAATACCTCATCTCAGTGATATATACAGATATTTAATATATTTTCTAACAAATATCCGTTCCTTTAAAATACTGCCAATTAGATTTTAAATTTGATAATTTTGTCGTCAGTTTAACGAAGGGTTACCGAATCAATAAATTTTGATTTTTGTTGTATAGGACTGATACTCGACATTAAAAACCCCAAAGCTCTACTCATGTCGTTGAATAAGCTAAATTATTTTATTTACTTTATGAATATGTTTTGTGCAAGATGTTGTCTGAAATGGGAATTCATAATCCTGCGTTTCGTCATAGGCTGAGATATTCTAAATTCGTGTTTTGTGCTGTCGTAATTTTCACATATAATGACATTAAGCACATGATTAAAATTTGGACTAATGTCCCCATCTTTGTTGATAATATCACCAGTTTTCAACCATTGTTCCCTTCAGGCTTGAGTTAGATGTTTCTCGATTCGGATAGGCTTCAGGGAATGTTTCGAACTGCAGCCTTTAATTAATCTACGAGGGTAGATTGTTCTCGTAAACAATATAAATAATTTAGCTTCTCCTCTCAGAAATTTATAGAGAAAATATTAGTTTGAGTCATAAATAATGTCCGCTGTTGTTAATCAACGATGCACTTTACTTTTTTTCGTTACAAGTGTGGAAGGCAAGCACCTAACCTGCTAACTTTCCTTATCTTTTCTAAATGTCGACCTAATGTAGATTGTGATATGTTAATCATCTTTGCTAATTCCCGTTTACTTTGCTGTCGATTGCTTTTTAGAATTGATATTAGAACTTTGATCAACGAAGTCCGATCAGCACTGCTGTCCATGTTTATTATCCAACCACGTTTCATGAGAATGAAACTTTGCAAAGCAATTCCGTACTTTTTGATGAGCTATGACACGTTGATCGTAAACATTTCATTTTTAGACCTCACTATGATGTTATTCCCCCCTACAGTATTAGGGATGTAAATGTTAATAGTAATATTAATATTGGCCGTTTCCCTGTAAGGAAACATTTCGCATTCATTGATCGAGAAGCCAGTACGTGGTTTTTTAGAGTTCTAAACTCTATTTTAAATCCATTTTTTTCACATTTCGTTGCGCGGTTACATGTTAGTAACTGATCCCCCTCAGCAGGGTAACCGGAGTGAAGGTGTTTGATGTTGTATAAACCCGAAACTCCTAAGGATCCCAGAGCAACATCACTGGTGATGCGACCGCTGTCCTCTTGCAGATGGATTTCTAAACTCGGTTGAAATTTATAAAATCTTTTTTATAAAACAATTTCTTGGGAAAATAGATTTCTCAAGTCCCATAACTTTCATAATTCTTTCCGGTAGTGACGGGGTTTTCCTTTCAATCCATTTATTTGATGTGCTGTGAAATATTAATATCTTGATTATGTCATTACTTTATCTTCTCGAGTTATATGTGATATACATTTCTGTTGTCGCTGCTGTTGGTAGTAGTCAAGTGATATGCTTTATGTTATTTGGTACAGTCCTTTTTTCGTGATTCTGTAGCGCCACTCCACAAAGTTCAAAGAAGGATCACCTTTGAAAATACACTCAGACTTTACTCGTTCAAATCCTTTCTTACCATTGCATATGAATCAGTTGTGTACAGCTAAGTGTTTATAAATTTGTGAATAAGTTTGGCGCCATCCATGACATTTATATGAAGGTCCTGATTCGATGAGACTATTTAAGAACATGATTTGAATTTTCATGTTGATGCTTTGCTTCTGTCGCAATTAGCCATGTTGGGTGAAGCTATTTCTAGCACAGACTATTCTAAGTTCGATTTCTTTTTCTCTATATTTAATTTGTTATAATTGATTCATACGCTGTAGTATCTGAAGTGCTTATTAGATGATGTCATTCCAATTCCAGATCATAGTTTATGTTTTTTAAAAGTTTATATTTTATCATATATCTTGTAACACTTGATAGATTATACTGATTTTCTGTTCAAAATCAGCCTAATCCTAGTTATGTATATCTTTCAGCATCAGCATTGGCCCATCATCATAAGATCATTTGTCTGAAAACAGGAAAATAAGAATCATTGTTTGTTCTTGTTTAATGTCGAGTAGGCCTGGGTACCCTACTTCTGTAATTTATCCCAAGAATCTTCTTCTCATAACAGGAAGAAGCCGGCTCAATCCGCCCAGGGTGAATGCCGCATCAGTACAATAGTACTTGTTTAATGTACTCTCAATTCTTTAAAGCTGAAACATGTCTTCTTTCATTCACTGTGTCCGAAGTAACTGCCTTCTAAAAATTAATGTATGTTAGCGTACTCTTAATTTATTCTGCACTGCCATGAATTATTAATTTTTAGGTTGATAGACACGCCATGAGAATTGGTTCGTAAAAACGAAATTTATGACGCATATTGCATGACGAGCAAAAGAATTTTACCGAAACAAATTGGTAACAAAAGTTACATATACTTCTGTGTCGTCTTGGGCGTAATTATTTTTCATGTTTTATTTTAGGCCTTGTAAATGTAATTAGACATAAAATTAAATAAAGCTGTTTCTAAATCTGAAGATTATAATTCAAAACTCCATCGTTAGTTGTATTTCACTAGTCTCTCGCAAAACGCATACATACAAGCATATATAAAATAAGATTAATTTAAAATTTAATTTACCTTCGAATGCAGGACGATACTAAATTTTTAGTTCATATTATCACCCCTCTTCTGTCTAAGGCGTGCTCACCAAGAAAAGAGTTCTGAACCGATGAATTAGTTTTGAAGTCAAGTTTTAGCGATTTTTTTTTTTTTTACATGTAAAGAACGAATCACGTGTAGAAAAGAGCTTCTTGTTCTGTTAATAATTAAGTTATTCTGGCAAGAGTCGAACGATCGAATTAAAGCTTAAAGTTGAAATTGTCAGCCCCGGGCATTTGAAAGAATCTAGTTAGGTTGTCTATCTGCGGAAGACGTTTGGGGGAGTTTAACAAATAACGTCGTTTGAAACGCCAAATCTCTTCACTTAGATTGTAGACAAAAGAATAGCGTTGCTGGGAAACGCAAAAGAAGTAATTTTACTTACACTTTATAAACACTTATCTTTTATATTTCTGTACGCTCTTAATTCTTTGGTGGGCGTCACTGTTGGCCAAAAGATTTGATGACATCATCCTGATTCAGTGACCAAGCTGTATGGATAATATAAAAAGAGATGAGACAGAGAAAGTATAGGTTTTATGAATCGATATTGTAATATTATATTTACTTAATTCATTTAAATTTAGTTTGGAAGGAAATCTCATGTGTGACGCATTCATTGATTACTAATGATTATCGAATCCACTAGAATGATAATAGATTGTCGAAAATTATTTTGATCTGGACTATTGTTATCAACTTTGTCGTTGTCTTTCGTCTAGAACTTTTAGTACTGCTCGGTTAATACTCGTGAATCAGGACTTGTTAATTGTGAGTTCGATCCGTGATAGTTCATTGCGAGAAATAACTGAGTGTTACTAAAAAACAAGATAACTAAATGAGGTACTCTATACTTAGGCAGTGAAACGGAAACAGTATACCAACGGAGATTAAATTAATGATTCGCTTGAAAATTCGCAGTAGGTTACCAGGATCGACATACATCTGATGAAGGCCTAAGGGCACAACGACCGAAACATTGGGATAACAACATCAACAACAACAACAGCAGCGATGAGGACGGCTTCCAGTGTAAATAATGATAGGACCTCATCCTAGAAATTAAGAGAGAGAGATTGTTAAAATATTTCGCAAAACTTTATTACACGTTAAAAGAAAATTAAATGTAATCTAACATTAGTATAGCGGAAAATACTTAAGAAGGTCGACCGAAACACCATATGCTGACCAAGACACCCAAATTGGTACAATTCTAGGTCTTTTAACGTATCAAATGCTATCTACTTCCATTTATATCTTGGTCAGCCTATTAATTTTTCAGACGACACATATATATATATATATATATATATATATATATATAGAGAGAGAGAGAGAGAGATTTCTGTGATGTATTATGTACACTATTTACATTATTCGGGCTATTTCCTCAACTTTGTGGCAATATTTATCACAACGTTTTGGCTGTTGTACGCTCCGGCCTTCTTAAGTTGGTTGGAATGTCGAATTGAACCCTTTATTAAATACGCGAACATCACAATGGTTTTCAAGTATATCTGGGAAATTAAAAACAAAAAGCAAATCACACGAAAAATATCATATATGTATATATTTATATATATATATTATTTGCATTATTTGGACTGTTGCCATATTTATCACAACGTTTCAGCCGTTGTACTCTCCGGCCTTCTTCAGGTTTTTGGACACATAGCACAATGGATAAAGCCGTTAGTTAGATACAGTGATAGGACCCAACGAGTGTGAGTCCAATGCCTGGTTATAGCAGTGGAGAACTTGGAGAGGGGATTTAACAAGAGATAATTCATAACTGACATTCATTAGACATGGCACGTGGAACTAGAACAGTATACACCGGTGAGCGAAATAAAGGGTTCAGTTCGACATTCCAACCATCTGAAGAAGGCCGGACCGTACAATGGCCGAAAAGTTGTGATAAATATGGCAACAGAGATGAGGACAATAGTCCAATATATATATATATATTGTAGAAAAATCACGTGGTCAAGATAAACACTCAGTTGTGGAGCAAGCTAAGTGAATCATAATTCAACCTTGAGAAAGAGCTATTTATGGTGCCATGGAGCATCTCATTGTGCTAAAGTGTGATACTCCATTGCTTGGGCTGTGATTGGCTGCTGGTACCTGAGTGGAGGTATATATAAATACCAGCTTGATTCATCAGTTAGTTTGCAGGGTTTGTATTGTTAGAACCTGCATTATTTTTGTCTGCCAGCTGGACGCTAGCTGGGACCCTTACGCCGGTAAGTGCTGTTTATTGTATTGTTATTCTACATCTCCTTTCCCCCCATCGCGTGTGGGTAGTGGCCTTTGGGGAGGGATGAGTTCCTTTAAAACTGGCTGGTTGTGTGGAAGTAGTCTGGACAATGCCTGAGGAGGTTTTGTCCGTGTTATTGTAGACGGCTGAGCAGTGTTTAATGTTATTCCAGCGTCGAATGTTTGTGTCACTGGTGTAGGGGTCTCGGGTAAGGAACTAGGTCTTGGAACTGGAATTGTTGGTGTATCCAGTTTCCTGAGAAATCGGCGATTTCGTAAGGTAATTCTACCTGATCCATCAACTCTGATACGGTATTGGTGGTTGGGGAGGGTTTCAATGACCTGACCTGTTGTGTCCCATCGGCGGGTTGACGGCCGTTGTAGTGCCACTATTTGTCCTTTATTACTTCATCATACCTTCGGGTGTAGGCATCGCCAGATGCTAGGTAACCTTGTGGCATCTTCAGATACATGAACCTTCCCCATTCATCTTTATCTTAAGGGGATGGAATGAGATCCATCAACAGCATCCAACACCGTTTTCTTTTGCTTAGGTGGCACCTGTAGTGCTAGCTGGAATGGTGACCCTGTATGGTGTGTTTCCCGTTTGCAGTGTGAATTCAAGTGTTGGTAGTCTATGGTTCTTCGTGGTTTGCCATTTTTCTTGGCGGTAATTACCATAGTGCTACACCAATCAGTGGGCATGGCGACGGGTACTGGGTTTATGATACCCCTTTTCACATCTTCCCAAATATGGCAAAAGAGATGAGGACAATAGTCCAATATATATATATATATATATATATATATATATATTACATGATATTTTTAGTGTGATTTTCTTCTTGTTTTTGATTTCCCAAATATAGTTGAAAACCATTGTGATGTTCGCGTATTTAGTATTTGCCAGCAGCACAATGCTTTCCAGTTATATGTGGGAAATTAAAAAACAAGAAGCAAATCACACCAAAACATCATGGAAAATATGAAAAGAATATCAGCCTACAACAATTAATCCATAAACTGCAAACTTTGCTTGGAGGAAAAAAGCTATAATTATCTTCCTAGACGAAAACAAACTACTAAATAAACGATCGGAACTCATCTCAAGATGCAGACGCGAAAACTAAATTTTGCAACATGATTAAAAATTGAAAACTGAAAAGAATAAATCAGCAAAAACAAGTCAAATAAAATAATCCAAGTAAATAAATAAAGTAAATAATGAAGAAATTAACAACAATCTCTTACGAAAATAATTGTTAGAATAGACTACCCACAACGCAATAGACTACCCACAATGCACCACTGGCTCGTATATATAAACAGTCGAGAAAGGTATTGACTTCAATGTTTACTTTTATATTTACATACGCTCTATGTCTGATATTGAGGAATTTATCTCATAAATAGAACATTCATTAAAACCATATTTTTTTTATATATATATATATATATATATATATATATATATATATGTATGTATATAAATGAACATTCAGATCAACACACACCGGCGACATTGCACGGTGATTAAAAGTAACTCCCTATTTTATGTATGGGTGGCCAGTCAGGAATCCTGATTTAACATCCTGTGACTTTTTTCTTTGACGATGATTAAAGGAGCAAGTCTACTATACCAAACCAAGACATTAGAAGACCTTGAAGGGTGAATACAACAAGTTATGTCTTCCATACCACAAGAGTTCCCGCTCAAATAATTTGACACATTTCCTGTTTAGCTCAAGACACTGACAGAGAAATCTGGTGCCTACATCTAATTTTAAATAAAACCACAGGATTTTCTCTCATACCCATTTCTTGTATAAATTATAATTAATAAATAAACGATACGTATTTTAAAATAGAGAGTTACTTTTCAATCACCCTGTATGTATGTATATATATATATATATATATATATATATATATATATATATATTCTCATAAATGGAATATTCACTAATCTTGACTCTAATTAGAATTTCATAGAAAATAGATACTTTTCACGATATCTGAGTGTAAAATCGAATTCATTTCACAGAAATCATATTTTTCTTAAAAGATATTTATAAATGTTCCTTATAAGACATTAAATTGTTCGAAACAAATTCAAATAAATTTCATTGTAATCTACTGACTTTTAAGGGAAATTAAATAATGTAATTTAAGAAAAATTTGATTCATGAAAGTAAATGAATGAAGTCTTCAGAATAGTTAGTAGATAGTCACATGATAACTGAATTTTAATGTTACTAATTATTCATCGTCTTTCTAGTGATATAGGGAACTGTAATTGCAAACAAAGTTTGTAATAAAAAGTTTCTTTTCCAGAAATACCGACTTCAACCGTTTCTTTTAGAAAACAATATTTTGTTATTGCTCTTTATGTTTTATATTAATATGAGGGTTTATTAGATCATCGAAGGACTGATCTTTAATGTCTCATTTAAATTATTCACTGTATAATTTTCAACCAGTCTGTCTATATTTTCAGCAGAACCAACATCACTTCAGATATCTCTCTAGTAATTAAACACCTTACTAGTTTATTATGTTGATCTATTCTTCGGCTCTAGTCAGATGCATATTCTGTGCAAAAAGAGGAATACATTTTGCAAAGGAAAGACGAATCTAACACCGAAAGTAATAACTTTTTTTTATATTCATATTGGTACACGATATCTGAGCCAGGTTTTTGTCATATGGCACTTGAGCGTTCAAACATTAGTACCGTGTGACTAACATTCGCCTAAAAGACATAGTCATTCATGCCTTATTATAGATAGCAGTTGAACGGATGTCTGATAAAATACCACCCAAAATGTAAGTTTATATGAAACAGAGGCATACCATTGAATTTCTCCATGTAGAAAAATAATTAGTTTGTTTTAAACTCTTTGAACCTGTACAGAGGCCATCGTCGACAGTTTATTTAGCGATGCGGGATATGCTACATTAAAACAGATAGCGATGCGTACGAAATGT
>CAHIKZ030000567.1:365000-447500 GCA_903632075.3 Acanthosepion pharaonis
ATATACCATTCGTTCTTGCATTGAATACTGTTGTCATATAAGGTCTGGTTCCCCCGCTGTTGATCTCGAGGTTCTAGACAAAATCCAGAAATGGATATGCAATGTGATAGGTCTTGACTTGGCATCTCGACTACAATCACTTTCTTTACAGAAGTGAAGTAGCTTCCCTCTGTCTTTTCTACAAATATTTTCATGGCAAGTGCACTGACGAGCGACTTTCACTGGTACCCCAACTGCATGAATTCAATGTGCTACTTGGTTGGCATCTCGGTCCCACCCTTTCACTGTAGAAATAGTGAAATGTAACCTCTTCTTCCACTCCAACAGATTCTTCTCTCGCACTTCCCAACAGTGGAACTCCCTTCTCCTACTGGCTTCCCTGATAGCTATAATCTTCAAATATTCAAGTGTAATGTCAATCGACATCTTCTGATGCCTTAATCCCGACTCCATCCTTTTTCTATATCCTTTCTTTGAGCACCCCCATCTTTACTCTGTAACCACTTGCGTGCTAATGGCACTCCCGACTTGCTTGGGGTGAAATGCTTAAAAAAAAATTAAAAACACTTTTTATTAATACCAGTGAGAAAGGCATGAATCCACTTTCCCATGACTTATATCTCATCCATTTCTTCACGATCTCGTTTCCTATTTGAGTGATAGGGGCACCAGATTTCCTGAAGCCTTAACTGCATAGTGTATCCTTGGTAAACTAGTCTCACGGAACCCAACCGATTTCATGGGAGTCAGAGTTTAACTTCTCTTAGACTGATTATCAACAGTTTATATAGTGCACAATCTGGTCTGCTATTTTTCCATAGATGAGGACGGGAAAAATTGATGGAAACATTTCCCGAAGTAGCAAACTTGACTGTAATTTGAACTCGGTTCTCCGATTTTTCATTTCTAGTCGTTATCCATTACACCACCGCGCATCCATGGTATTTTTATTGCTTTATAAATAAATTATTGGCCAAAATATATCAGCATCATCATGTCAACGTGATTCATGAACATTCTGGCTACGTAACATTTTTGACTAAAGCGAAAAGTTGAAGTATTTTTTATTCTATTTGTCAAGAAATATTGACTATACAAAGCATTGATTTTGTTTTTCCCTTAAATCCCAGAGGTAGTTAATCATAAACTCTTAAAAACATCCTTCTTGATACTAAAATAATTCGCTATTAAAATGACATTTGTAGAAATGCGTTTTTATGATTATTTGAAGTCAGTAAATATTTTCATATTTTTTAAATTTTAGTTTATTTTTGGTTTCGCTTGAAGTTTAAATTTAGTCCTAAAATATGAAATACTGAAAAGTTAATTTGCATAGAATATATAACAACAAAAATTGATTTCTACTGAAATTAGAGTCGAGTGTCTTTGCCATATAAAGATACGTACAAAATTACGCTTGCAATTTTCAACATTGAATACAACAGAGTTATATGAAACATGTTGTTGATCATTTAATATTTACCTTCATTCTACTGTTTAATTTAGGTTAATAATGAACTTCATTGATAGACTGGGTTAGCATAAAAATAAACACATAGAATGATATACATGTATAAATGGATAGAGATAGTTAAATGAATAGAAGAGACTAATAAAATTAGTTTTAAATACAATAGTGATAGTAATTTTTCACAGAGTTGTTATTGGTAACGAAGCATTTCTATCAGTAGAAAAATTGGCATGTTCTGAAGATTGCAAATGAATATGTATTCAGTACAGAAGACTGAACATATAGTCAATACGGGAAAAGAAATATATTGTAATGTCAATAGTAAATTTAGTCGGCTCCTTATAAGGAAACATTGGCATTCATTTACTTAGCAACTAATAATATAAAAACTTTCTAGTAAAACATTTTTTTAAGAAAATTGGTTTCGTATGTTCATTAATTTCTTCAACCTCTATTGTCCATAGGAATCACAGGTGGGACAGGTTGAGACTGTTCTGTAAACTCTGAATAAATGGTTCCTTTCATACTAGTGTTAACATAATTTTGACTCATCCCACATACTAGGATTAACACAATTTTTGCTCGCCCTATATATATATATATATATATATATATATATATATATATATATATATATATATATATATATATGTATGTATGTATGTAACGAAAAACTTGGTAAATCCGTATGGATAATTTCAAAAAAGGATGAAATCCTGACAGCGCAATCTTAATTCGGAGCAAATAACTTAATTTCAAGAAAAACAGGCAACATCAAGGCTCCATATACTCATATATGTATATATATATATATATATATATAACACGCACATATATATATACTAATATATATATAAGATAGATATATTATATATTTATATAACAGATATATTTAGAACAAGCATATATATATATATAAGATATATATATATATATTTATATAAGATGTATATGGTATAAATATATATACATACACACATATATATATATATATATATATGACATACATGTATATAATATATATGTAAGATGTATATATATGTATAATATGTATATTTATATATATATATATATATATATATATATGTAAGGCGTATATATATATATACATATATATATATATATATATAAGGCGTATATATATATATATATGTAATGTATATATATATACATATATATATATATATAAAGCGTATATATATATATATATATATATATATATATAATATATTTATATATATATATATATATATATATGTATATATATATATATATATATATATATATATATATATATATATATATATATATATATATATATATATATATATATATATATATATATATAATATGTATATTTATATATATATATATATATATATATATATATATATATATATATATATTTATATATATATATATATATATTTATATATATATATATATATATATATATATATATATATATATATATATATATATATATATATATATATATATATATATATATAAGATATTGTGTATGATTGCCTATATATGCTTTTCATTGCATTTATGTACCATATATTATATTTCCCTTTTTGGTCGTGAACATCTATTTCCTGTTTCGTCCGTGTTATTGCGTTTTTATATATCTAAATGTTTATATCTGTTTGTATATTGTAATATGATTGTGTATCTATTGTCATTTGCAAAATTTCTTCCCTGCACTTATCATCACTTTATTGACAAGTTCGTTGTCAAGTTTTTTCAATTTTCATATGCTTGTATTTTGATTGTTCATTGTAGCTTATGTAACAGCTTTTCCCCTACTGAGGGGTGTTTGGCAACATATAAAAACTCTTTATTCTACATTTAACACCATCACTTGATAAGACACCAGAAGTGTTGACACGAAATGTTTGTAGTAATGTGTAATACGTTTAAGTTACGATTTTTGAATAAATATTATTTGCTATACTCTGTATTGAGCATTTGTTTAAGAACAGTATTTTTGGTTACTGGAATTTCTTTCGTCTATACCTATCCTATAATTCCACACAAACACACACACACACACACACACATATATATATATATATATATATATATATATATATATATATATATATATATATATATATATATATATATAATACGGTCAGTCAAATACAGCCCTGTGTGCGCAGTATCAAAGCTTGTTAGTGTCGCTAGATATCCACTTTCTTCAAGCCATAATCGAAACCCTACCACTTTGGCATCAGTCGGAGATGATGCCCCTAAACTAACGGCACACGACAGAGAATATGGGAAATTCTAAATTATTGTATAACATTGTATACGTTTGGTGCTCGATTCATTAAGGTGACGGCCACTCTTTTGGAATTACCAACACCCCTCCAACAGTGCTCGATCAAATACACACACACACACACACACACACACACACACACACACACACACACACATATATATATATATATATATATGAGCCAAATCGGGACGCGTAGACTATCGACTATATTTCTACAAATTAGAAGCTTGATGATAAGACGCCTCACGTACAGAGGTCAATTATGAATCAGAATTTTGCCCCCATTTCTTCCTCTGAAGACGGTTGCAAAAGGAATTTAAAGCTTGGGGAACATTAATAAACTTCAGGTGTACGTCCTTATATATATATATATATATATATATATATATATATTATTTATATATATTCAATGAAAACAATAGCGCATGTAAAGGAAAGTATAAAATGTTAGTATCTTGTCAGTCACTTGTAATGCAATCTATCGATGCATTTTATCTAAGAACCTCCACTTTTTTGGCATAAATTTTCGATACCTAAGGTTTAAAAGTAAATTTTAGAAATAAAAAATCTATCTTGGATAGTTCATTTTAGCTTTAATAGAAACTTTAATAATTAAATTTATTATTTCCATTAAGCAAAATATGGAGTATTTCAGATAGAAATTATATAGATTGGAATATCAAATTTAATTTTGATTTCTTAAAAGTTTCTTAAAAGCGGGCATTTTCTTAATTTAAAGAAATTTGTAAACAAAACAATTTTTTCTATTTTAAAATTTATTCAAAAAATAAATATATATTTCTGACACGTTATTTTAATAAAATTAGAAAATTTAATGTTAAATTAATTTGATTTTCAATAAATAGTACTGTGACGGTTACACACCTGGCCCAGGGTCGAATCCCTTGGTTACGGCGCCAACGGTGACGTCGCTCCTCCTGGTCGCTCCTCCTGGGTCCAAGCGTGCCGCTCCAACCCCTTGGTCAGATGATCACCAGCCTCGCCTTTTCCCGATTCGCTTCCAATACCTGGTCACTAAAGCAACTGTACCGATCTCCGGTCTGTCTACCCACGCTGTGTTTAGATCTTAGACAGACGGGACCAGCAGGGATTGGGGCCGATACAAGTTGAGTCCGACGGGGTTTAAAAAAACACAAATAAAAAGAGAAAATAAACTCACGAGACAAAAAGATTGCTGAAAAAAAAAAAATGGGTAACAACCTTTTTATATCTTAATGTCCGCTACATAAAAACAAAATTGTTCTCATTTCCCAACCCGCTCTGTGGACTATTAACAAGCTTCTATCACACAACCTAAAGATTTCGAATTGCCTACTCTTTAGAATTGTGTATGTCGGAGTGTGGTTTGGTTCGACACTGGGGCTAATTTCTATCGATCATTCGCAGTTGATTCTTCTCTTCGACTTGAGTTGTATTTCTTCTTCGTCGACTTAGGCTGGAAGTTCTCTTGTCTTCGACTTGGGTTGTATTTCTTCTTCTTCGTCGACTTAGGCTGGAAGTTCTCTTGTCTTCGACTTGGGCTGGAAGGATCTCTTGCCGCAACTCAGCCGCAACTCTCTGTCGTCCGAGGTGATCTCTTCTCGCTGCCGTCCGGGGCTGAACTCTTCTGTCTTCGATTTGGGCTGGAAGGATTTCTTGTCTGAGGATTCTCTTGCCCGCAATGGGGCGAGTGAATCGGGCCTGATGCCCGCGTTCAGGCTCTATCCCTGCCCGCGGTCCAGCTGCAACTTTCAACTCCAACTCAACTGATTTCTGTCGACTGGGGTCCTGCTTTTATTGACGCCGCAACAAACTGGGGTGGGTCTGTCGGCGTCAGGGTTTTCTCAATAACTCCAAAAGTCGCATTATTTTTGATTTCCCATTATCGCTATTGTTTTCACCCCTACTTCCTCACAGTGCCTTTTGTGGGGAGGTGCACACCATCTCTCTTAGTCTCTCGTATGTCAGGTGACCGTTTTCGACCAATGGTTCATGATCGGGCATTTCTTTCTCTTCTTTTCTGCAGATCACGTGACCGTTTCCGACCAATTGTTATTGATCGAGCATCCTTTCTCCTCCTTTCGGGCGTGGTTACATCGTTCTTGTTTTTAAAAAAAACAAAATCCAATTTTGCCTTTTCTGCACGTACGAAAAAAATGACAATCTTGGCTTTCTCTCACCTGGGCTCTGTCAACCAGCCCGCCGCTAATTAGTTGTGACTTCAGGAAAGAATACCGTCGCCATCCGTGATCCGAGACAATCGCCTCCTCCACCTCTTGCTTTTTTTGTCAGACCCGGCAGTCAGAAAATCTTAATTTATCTGAATTGAAAATATCTTTCACTCGTCAATGTGGGGGTTCTAATTTTTAACAGGTCAGAACCTGTATACCGTTCCACCGGTCACTCCCCTCAACCCAAAAGACACTTTTCTCTGATTAAAAAAAAAAAATTTCGTTTCTATTGTTCTAAAAAGAATTTCCCCTTCTCCAATTTGATAAGGTGTCTTTCTACGCAAAAGTAGGCTAGATGCTTTAACCGATATCTGGTTTTCGTCAAGCGGCCCGTTTTGATATCATGTCTTTTCCCTTTCTTTCTTTTTATTATTTCTAATTCTATTCTTCCAATTGTCTTTAAAAAATTCGGTCAACATGCTAGCTAAGATATCTTTCTGACTCGTGTTTTTGTTAATGACCGTTTTTTTTTTGTATTTCTCGACCTCTCTCTTTCCCCTTCCTTCTTCTTCCCTTAGGATCGTCCAGGTACAATCTTAGTGAATTATTTTCAACTCAATTATTTTCCGTTTTAAAAAAAAAAAATCAACAACCTGTTTAGTAAACCGAGTAAGAAAAAATTAAATCATATTTCTATGAATATTTCTAATAATGCAAGGTGCCACAGTACATACTCTTAACATAAAAAATAATATACAACGAATTATTAACGATTGGTCCTGTTTATCTGATCCAACGTTTGATGATAGAGGAAGCAATGACAACTACTATGGGTGACCCAAATGTCAAAATTCTAAGTGAGCGCATATTTTTGGTTTTTAACTACCTAGAAATCTTTACTAATAGACATATTTTCCTCAATTATTTAATATCATATTGACTTTTATTTACCTTTCGAAGATGCAAAAATAAAATAAAAATTAAAATAGCTGTAAAATTTTCTTCAATTAATTTTATAATTTAATAACAAATAAAATACCATCATTTCACAATTGAAGTATGACCCACACTAACGTAAATAGATAAAATAAAAATATTTAGCGAAATAGAAATTGAAAAAAGTAAAACTTAGTTTAAACTTTTAAAGCTGGATAGAAATTTTGAAAACCTGTTGAAACATAATTGAAGCGGCATAATAAAGGGACAAGACTTTTAAATCATAATAATGGCAAATTCAGTCTACCGTACATGAAAATAATGAACATATTAAGTAAAAAAAATACAAAATAAAAAATTAGTTAGAAATAGAATAGCACAACTAAGTTGATTAATCTTTTCAATTTTAGATTTGTAAATTTTATTTCCACTTAATTACTATATCATATCCAGGAAATGACCCAATACAGAATTTTAAACAATTTTAGAATATTATAAATTATTATAATTAAAATTTTTAAAAAATGAAAAAATTCTTGTAAAACTTCATTATTTAACAGAAAAATGTTATTTCTTCAGACAATAATTTCCTCAATATTACTTATTTTCAAAAGCAATTAAAAGCTTTTCTAATTAGGTAATGTCATAGTTTTATTGGATTCATTATTTTTCAATTCAGAGCAGATTTTCAGTCAGATAGCTCAAATTTGTAAAAACATAAGTAGGTGATTTACAATCTCCAATGTCTCCTACTGTTAACAAAAAAAATATTCAGGAAATAGAAATGTTTTGTGCGAAATTTCATGAAAAGTAAGTGCGGGGGGGAGCAACATATTTAAAAAAAGATATTTTTTACCAAAATTTTCTAAAAACAAAAAAAAACATTTCAAACTTAATTTCATTCATTTGTGAAGACCTGAAAATTTCATTAAAATCGGACAATTACTTGATTTTTACAGGAATTTCAAAATCAATGTGTTTTCAACGGAAAAAAGCGCAAGAAAAAACAATGTTATTTTCATGTCACCGAAGAAGACTTTAATCAAAATTTCGAACGTGTTAGAAAGGATTAAAAAATTTTAAAAAATAATTCAAAATACTTTGGTCTTTCATCTTAATAATAACATAACCATTTTGACGATAAAACTTTATTTTAGTTAAGTTTGTGGGATTTTTCATTCCGCTATCTGTTTTCCCGCGAAAAACTGGAGGACCCTAAATTTATCTATCTGTAAAAACGTGTAAATTTAATTGATATTAATGATAACCAATGGAGGGAAAAATATGAATTTCAAGAAAGATAGAGTTCAATAACATTCAGACCCAGTAAGCATTCTGATAAACAAAAACTTTAGAACCTTGAGGTGATATAAGTGGGACCTCGATAAAATCAAAAAACGGTCCACCATAAAATCAAAGTCAAAATTCCTATTTATAGCATGCTATGCAATTGAAGAGCCAGAAGTATTAATTATTAGACTTTTCCTGGCATTCTGATTCAACACACACACATACATATATATATATATATATATATATATATATATAAGCAAATATATGGATATAGATCCGACAGTATGAAGAAAAATATACAGAAAAAACAAACAAAAATCCTAATATTACTGAGAGCTAAAAATAAAGCGTTGAAAATTCATTCATTAGCGCAAAATGACACCTCGAAGTCCTCTAATACAACTACATCAGTGAAAGGCACACTTTCAGCTGCCCCTGATAATTCTTTTAGTCGCATCTTTCTACCAAATTTTACCGAACGTGTCTCCAAGAATTTAAATGCGCTAAAAATTAAAACTACAATATTACCTACTAGAACTGTACGTAGTTTATTAAATAACACCAGCAACCAACATATTACATCCGATGGCTGCATCTACCAAATCTCATGCAACAACTGTGACTTAAAATATGTGGGTGAAACATGTAGGTCTGTAAAATCTCGTGTTATCGAACATAAACGAGATATTCGCCTCGGTAATTTAAACAATGCTTTAGTTGTACACACAACTAAATCTGATCATAATTTCGATTTTGATTCTGTGAAGATTTAAAAATATATTCATAATAAAAACTTAGAGGGATTTATGAGGCAGGCATAATATCTATCTCACGCACGGTGAACACTAGACCTGGCTTTAATATTTCCCCATTTCTAGCAAGATTAATGCTCGACAAACGTACATATAAGTTTTAGATTAAAATACAATTCTTTTCATTCAAAATGCTATATTTTAGGAATACGTTTTCACAACATCGCCCACGTGACGTCGACATGATCATATTGAAACGGAACATTGATCTTGAAAAAATTTCAGTTATCTGTTTTGATTAGTCTTACTCTTATGTTCATCGTCTTTTCATGTTGAATTAAATATAGTCTAATGTTAATTATGGATTATGAATATGTTCTGAAGATGGTCTACTAGACCGAAACGTCCGACGTTGGCATTATGTTAACATTAAGACATCATAATTGCATATTAGGAATTTTGTTTGTTTTTTCCGTATATTTTTCTTCATATATACATATATATATATATATATATATATATATATATATATATATATATATATAGATATATATAGATTGTAGGTCAGTGTCGATTCCGAACGCGGGACGGTTTGTATTAAAAATTGCTCTATATACAGTCCAATCATTTCAACTTGTAGATCTTTAAATGTAAAATTTTATGAATCGCTTACACACCCACTGCCATAGTTTCAGTCATTAAAGTCTCGTCAGGTGATAGATGCTCTGAAATGAAATTTCTGAGATTATGTCACAGTGTAGGAATACTAAAAGTGTATTGGTTTTTATACGAACCTGGATGAGAATACGTCCTTTTTTTTCATTCCCCATTGCAAACTACTTCCCAATTCTTGCCTCACCCCTGCCCTTCTGTAACTCTTCCTGTTGCGCGCAGATCAAACAATCCAATAAAGCAACAGGAAAGTAATTAATATCTAGAGATTGAAGAGCCCTTAATAGTTGAAACTATGGTAGCAGGTGTGTAAGCAATTCCTAACTTTTTAATATTTCATATATATATATATATATATATATATATATATATATATATTCTAGTATTTTCGACATTCCCATCCATTATCAAACTCACATGTCATGTGTGTGTTAGTCAGAATTGATTTGTTTTCTTCCTAGCATTCATTGAGTAGCTTGGTATGTGAAATCATCTAACGTGTTGTCATGTGTGACTGCTGTTTCGAACGAGGTCGCACAAAAAGTATATGGTTTATTTTATATCATTTATTATTATTTTTTTTAATATTAATATGTGAGCAATTGCATTGCACCATGTTCCCTTCAAGATATAATTTTCTGTAGCGAATATTATTTTATTTAGCATGGGCGGTTTAGTTTGTATAATAATGGCTTCTAGGGTTTTGAGTCTTTACTTGCATTGGGTTGTCTACAGTATTTTTGTGGTGTCTGTGAATGTTTTATTTTGATAGCTACATTTTGGTATTCCAAGACGTACTGGTCGATGTATGCAAGGATTGCACTATGTTTCGATATTATAGAAATGTTTGAATCATCTAAGGTAATTATTACCAAAATTATACGCCCTGGGAGATTTCATAAATAAGGATAACGAACTACATTAAATACACAAATACGCACACGAATATATATATATATATATATATATATATATATATATATATATATATATATATATATATATATATATATATATGCGCAGCAGTTTTTCATTAAGACATATCTCATTGAATAGTTTAGACAAATTCCGTCTCCTTATTTCCGACAGGATCCTCAGGCAAGCTGTTTAGTAACCTTATTAAAGGAAGAGAATCTGTCCATGTTGATACATATTCATTTATTCCGAGTACTTTCGACATGAACACAATGTCACCATCAGGGTGTTGTTGTTGTTTTTGTCCTAGAAAATGACCATGATGGTGACATTGTGCTAATGTCGATATTACTAGGAAAAATGAATATGTATCAACATGGTCATTGACTCTCTTTCTTTAATAAAGATACTGAGAAGCTGTCCGTGAATATGAGACGATCATGTTCAAAATAAGTAGGCAAAACCTGTCTAAATTATTCAATGAGAGACACAGCAGTCATACGCACAGATATATATATATATATATATATATATATGTGGGGAATATTGAAGTCTCCACTCAGGGCAGACAGTCTGTTTCATGCATCTAGCATGAAACAGATTGTCGCCTCTAAGTGTTGACTTCAATGTTCACTTTTATATTTGCATATGCTCTGTCTCTGATATTGAGCACTTTATCCCATAAATATAGCACACCTTAAAACTATACTTCTTTTTTATATATATATATATATATATATATATATATATATATATATATATATACAAAGAATAATCACACATAGAATTAATCAAGTATCAATGCGATTATTGGCGACATCCATTGCTAGAAAACATAATATATGCATTAAAATCCTGTTCATCCATAGTGCGAGTTTTGATCCTTGAAGAAAAAACTTGTTGTCTGTAGTTTTTCAGTTTATTTTATGTTAAAATGCTAGTACTTACGGACAGTCTTCTATCCATCATCAGGCATGTGTTTTTTTTCTCCTTATAAAATCAAAAACTTGAGCCGATATACCTGTATGTCCACCGAAAGATGTTTTTTGAATATCTGCTATTATTGACGGTTGTAAGATATCGGAACGTGCAAAGACGCAACGCTAAGTTTTTCAAAATTTTTAAGTGAGAATTTTATTTAAATATTTCTTGTGATGTGTTAAATCCACGTATTCTATTTTTTACAAGTGTATTCAGTTTTTATGTCATGAACTAAGTATATAGTTCAATAATATAGTGTAATGTCATAGTAGTAATTTTTTATAGGATTTTTTTTATGTATTGAGGATCGATAGTTTTTAATAAACATAAAACATTAGGCAGCATATGATTTACATACAAAGAATAATCACATAGAATTAATCAGAAGTATCAATGCGATTATTGGCGACATCCATCGCTAGAAAACATAATATATGCATTAAAATCCTGTTCATCCATAGTGCGAGTTTTGATCCTTGAAGAAAAAACTTGTTGTCTGTAGTTTTTCAGTTTATTTGATGTTAAAATGCCAGTACTATATATATATATATATATATATATATATATATATATATATATATATATAAACTAATGATAAAAAAGAGTTTATTTTATAAAAATATTTATCCATAAAATTTCCTATCTTGTCAATGAACTTAATTTCTCATTATAGATTAAGAATATCAAAATCTGCTGAAGTCCAAATTCAAAATGAAGTATTAGATCATATGATTACGTATTTATTGATCTAATTTTTATTATCTATTTAGAAATAGTCGTATTTCTTTATTTCAGTCTTTCCGAATCAGTCGTCTGAATCGCATGCGACTGCTTCGATTATCGATTCTCTACAAGATTATTTAGCGCTGCGTTTCTTCGGTCAAGGCCTTCCTGTCGTGTCGAAACCTTTTCTCCATCAAAAGTTTTTGTCATTAGCAAATATCGAACAATCAATGACGGCATCGTCTTGCTTCATGCGTGCAGAACCTACTTGACGCCATCTCGAGAAATACTATCAAATAGCGTCTTCTTTCACTTTTTATACAAATATGCATTACTTGAGGTCAACAGCTCAATTATCGGGATTTGGAAGTGGAAGATGTTTAACATAAAAATACACGCAAAAATGATGTTAAAAATTATTGAAATATTTGTATTATTATTTTTTTTATTTAAAATTAAAAAGACAACAGCATCAACAAAAAAATTGCTCATTTGAAAGAAATGAGAATCAGTCGCAGTTATATTTAAAAATGAGGGATCTGCTCCTCTAACAGAACCTCCCTATTACATGGAATATGTTTATTAAGCGTATACTCTAAATTCTACGGCAAATAACGATGGACTTAGATTATTTTATATCTACCCATTAAAAGTTTATTGTATTTAATAGGTAATTATTAACAGTCAAATATAATAAAAAATTGCTAAAAAAATCTGCACATCATTTTACAGGTGAAAATAAGAATTAAATTAATGCATATATTTTACATTTACATTGACTGCTTTCAGCAAAGACTGAGTCTAGAAATGGGCAGAGTTTGTGAATGTGTGGAGATGATTTGTTTTACAGACATTCTCGGTAATTATCCCGATTGTGCGTTAACACCGGTAGTATGACAAAAACAATCATATATATATATATATATATATATATATATATATATATATATATATATATATACTAATAGTTATACTCGTTTGTTAAAAACTCAGATAGCTCAACTTGTAGGAATTTCAAATCAAATTGGTAGCCAATGTAAAAATTGGAAAACAGAACTAAAAACATCGGAATAGGGCGAAACAAATGAACCAGTGCCTTAAGTCTTTAGCCCAAAGAAAAAAAACAAGCGAGTAGTAAGACTAAAACGTAGAGCGCTCAATACGCTAAGTAGCGCGGGAATAACTAAAATTAATCCTAAAGAGCCAGGTAAAATTTCCTAGGTTTCACCTAAAAGGATCTTCAGGGTAAGCTGGCTTACCCCGAAGATTCGTTTCGTTTAGGTTTTCCTGGCTCTTTAGGATTTATTTTAGTTTTTTTTTTTTTTTTTTTAAGCATTTCACCCCAAGCAAGGCGGGGAGCCACTAGGACGCAAGGGGTTACAGAAAATAGGAAGATCAGATAGTGATAGAAGAAAGGATGAGGGTAGTAGATAGATTAAGGCAACTGGAGATGTCGATTGACATTACACTTGAATAGCTGGAGATTATAACTCTCAGGGAAACAGGAGAAGGGAAGAGAGTTCCACATCGAGAGGTGCGAGACATGAAGCTATTAGAGTAGTAGAGACGGCTACATTTATGAGTTTCGACGGTGAAGGGGTGAGAGCGGGATGCCAGCCTCGTAGGGCGCTTGAACTCATGAAGTTTGGGAACCAGCGAATTTCCATGAAAGTATTTGTAGAACAGACAGAGGGAGGCGACGGTGCGTCTGTGAGAAAGTGACTGTAGACGAGACGCCAGGGTAGGGCCAACCATATTACATATCCGCCTCTGGAGCCTATCAAGAACCCCGAGGCAAACAGAAGGGGCGCCAGACCATATATGGCAGCAATACTCCATGCAAGGGCGAATTGTGGATTTGTATATCTGGAGGATCGACTCAGGGGAGAAAAACTTCCTAGCACGGCTCAGGGAGCTAACTTTCCTCGCAGTGGACGAGGCAATTGACTCGATGTATTTATTCCATCTCAGGTCAGCAGTCAACGTGAGACCGAGAAGACGCAGAGAGTTGCTCTCGGGAAGTTGAGCGTCAGACATTATAATGGAGGGAAGGGAAGGCTCTCTGTGGTGATTAATAGAGAGCAGTTTAGTCTTCGAAGCGTTGAAGTTGACCAGCCAAATCTTGCCCCAGATCACAATCGATTGGAGGTCCTTTTCGAGGCGCACGGCAAGGTGAGTTTTGTCAGCGAGACTGGATTTGTTTTTGAGGCAGGAATAAATTGTGGTATCATCCGCGTAGATGCCGACTTGAGAAGTTACGGCGTCAGGAAGGTCATTTATATAGATAAGGAATAGAGTGGGGCCTAGGATGGAGCCTTGAGGAACTCCTGCGTTCGTGGGGTAGGAACTGGAGGAGAATCCGTTGTGAACGACCTTCAATTCACGGTTTGACAGGAATGATTGTATTACGTTATATAATTGACCCGTAATGCCATAACCCTGGATCTTGCGGAGAAGGCCGGCGTGCCAAACCCTATCAAATGCTTTGGAGATATCTAGTGCCACGGCTCGGGCTTCCCCGTTATTTTGGAGAGTTCGGTAGACTGTTTCCGTGATGGCTGTGAGCACATCGGCTGTAGATCTGGCAAAGCGGAAACCATATTGCTTGTCTGAGAGCAGATTATTGGATGTGGTGGTTAACCACCCCGGTATTGATTAGAGCTTCGAAGATTTTGCCGAAGAGGGAAGGAGACTGATAGGACGGTAGTTGGAAGGGTCAGAGGGGTCGCCGGAGTTCTTGAAGACAGGAACAATCGAAGAGGACTTCAGCAGTCAGGAAAACAAGATTCCTTGAGGCAGTAGTTGTATAGTTTCGAAAGGGCGGGCGCCAGTTCAGGCGCGCATTTTTCTTTAAGACAATGGCTGGTATCCCATCTCCACCACTCGCCTTGTTGAGATCTAAATTGGAGATAACGCCCAGTACCAAGGTTGAGGTTATGTTTAACCCCTCAATATGGCCTCAGTTCTAAGAGGAAAGTCGGGTATGGGTACACCAGAAGAGTCGAGCGTCGAGTTGGATGAAAATTTCCGAGCAAAGCATTCAGCTTTGTCGGTAGAGGAGGTCAAGACTTCGAACTGGTTGAATAGAGGAGTTATAGAGGGTTTGCACTTATTCAATACACTCTTGCAGAGACGCCAATAATCTTTGGAGCCAAATTTGCGAGATGCAATACGTTCCTTCATTCGAGCCGCAAATAGTGACTTAGCATCATTTAGGACACGCTTACAATCGTTACGGGCGGCGGCAAAGAGACGTCTATTGCAGTCAGACATGTCGCTACGGTATAGGTGGAAGTAGTGGTTCCTATGGGCGATGGCGGCTGAGCAAGCAGCCGAAAACCAAGGGCAGGAGCGCGTCTTAACCCTATATTTCCTTGATGGGATGAAAGCGTCGATTCCAGCTTTAACCCAGGAAGAGACCTCAGAAGCACATTCTTGGACGGGGAGCTTAAAGACTCCATCCCAGGGGACATCGCGGAGGAAATCACGGAACGCGTCCCAGTCAGCTCGTTGATAATAGAACGAAGTTCTAGTGGTAGGGAGGTTCTTTATAGGGGAGGAGTTAAAGGAGATGTTAACCGATACTACTGCATGGTCAGAGTTACCAAGTGGGCATAGTTGCGAGGCGCTGCAGGATTCGGGGATGGAGGTAAAGCACAGGTCAGTAGAGAGGCTTTACTTACCCGGTTGAGGGCAAAACAGTGGGGAAGTTAACTATCTGTGTGAGGGAATGGGAGATTGAAAAATTAAGCGTTTGAATGCCTGCATGATCAGTAGTAGCATTCTTAAGCCACAGAGTGTGATGGGCGTTAAAGTCTCCAAACACAAAAATGTGAGCAAACGGGTGGAGGAGAGAGCCTTGTCTATGTTGTCAGAAATGCTATCAAGTATCTCACAGTCTTGAGAGGATGGAGAGCGGTAAAGGAAGAAGAGATAGCTTACCGCATTGATGAGAGAGAGACGGAGACACATGTATGACTGGTCAGGCGATTCAAGAGAGGACTCTCTGGTCAGGGGGAGATGTTCCTGGACGTAGACACCAAGACCGTGCATGTGGGTTAGAGAGTCTTTTCTGAGGAGAGGAAGATAGCCGGGGATCGAGAGATCAGAAGAGGGGATAGATGAGACAAGGTTTGTCTCACAGAGAGCAAGTACATCCGGGCCGTTTGCAGTGAGGAAGGATTCCAGACTGTAGAAGTTTGTTCTAATGCCCCGGATGTTGGAGAATGAAATGTTGAGGGGTTTAGGTGGTTTCTGAGATGCTGGTTTAGGGTAAATCTTTCGGTTTTTGTAACTCATGTTGGATTTATTTGCAAAGATGAGAAGGCCTGAGGTAAGAGAAAACAGACAGTTTTCGACCGTGACGCGGGCAGAGAGGAGTTGGCAAAAATCCGCATCATTATGTGGCCTCAGGGCTGCCCACCGGAGGTGACTGCAGGGACACCTTTCCACGCGCGACATGGCACTACAAACACCCCGGTATTATACAACTGTTGATCAGAGCAGCCGCTCAAGACGCTACGCAAGAGTTAGGGCTCTAACTACCAGTCGGAAACAGCAACCAGAGAACTGTCAGCCGTGTACCCTCAGAATGAAGAGATGTTGCCACAGACTGCACGCATCACGGGAGAAACAGACCTGCACTAATACAGAGGCCGAGAGAGAAGACAGTACCAGGAACCCCATCCTAGACAAGAAACAAGGTGTAAGCCTCTACTCATGTCCAATAAGGGGGGAGGAGTGTTGACCGGGCGGTAGAAGGGACTACCTACTCCTATTACAGATAACACAAAAAAAAGGACGACACAAAAAACAGAGGGAAGGATTGGAGGGGAGGTTCACAAATGGCTATACTTTATCACATTAAGTTTTAACTTAGTATAAGTCCCTCTATTCTAAAAGAAATTGAAAATACGGTTACCCGGATTTATTATCACATCCAGTGAAGCTAGTTTTTACTTTGTTAACATTTCGGATCGGATTTTACTAAATTATCAAATAAGTAGCATTGGGACAAAATGCCTTTTTGAGGAAAAAAAATAAAAAATTAAAAACGGAAAAAAAAAAAAAAAAAATTAAAAAAAATGAAAATGTAAATGCAGTCAGCTAGAGCGAAAGTCCTGCCTGCGTCGTCATGATGATGGTGACTGAATATACGGCTTTACCTTTCGTCGACCTGGTGGGGGGAGGAATCATCGGAAAATCCTCGGCCCCCACCAAGTTGGGCTAGGGAGATATGCTTTCAATAAGATTTCAAAGAGGACATCCAGAATGGCGAAAAAAACAATTTTCAAACAGTAATATATCAAGCAAAAAGATACAGTCACAACATCGTTAGGATACTGACGAGACACCCTCGCATCTAGTCAAAGACATTCAATCTTCCATTTTCTAGTTTTTACTTTGTTAACATTTCGGATCGGGATTCCTTACTAAATTATCAAATAAGTAGCATCACTGGGACAAAATGCCTTTCGGTAGGTTTGGAGGAAAAAATAAAAAAATTTAAAAACGGAAAAACGAAAAAAAAAAATAAATAAAAAATAAAAAAAAATGAAAATGTAAATGCAGTCAGCTAGAGCGAAACGATACTCACATGGGCCAACAAGTGGGTAACTGCCTGCGTCGTCATGATGATGGTGACTGAATATACGGCTTTACCTTGTGTCCAAGCGTCGACCTGGTGGGGGAGGAATCATCGGCCAATCCTCGGCCCCCACCAAGTACTGGGCTAGGGAGATATGCTTTCAATAAGATTTCAAAAGAGGAGATAGAATGGCGAAAAAAACAATTCCACTTTCAGACAATATATCAAGCAAAAAGATACAGTCACAACATCGTTAGGATACTGACGAGACACCCTCGCATCTAGTCAAAGACATTCAATCTTCCATTTTTCTAGTTTTTTACTTTGTTAACATTTCGGATCGGGATTCCTTACTAAATTATCAAATAAGTAGCATCACTGGGACAAAATGCCTTTCGGTAGGGAGGGAGGGAGGGATATATAGTCTGATCAAAAATTGTATGTACTGATGCTATAAACAGAAAACATCATTTCAGCATTTAATCTTCTTCGAAGTAGTCAAAATCTGAAGCCTCACATTTTATCCAGCGTTGTTTCTATTGATATAAGCATTGCTAGAAAGTTTTGTTTGTGAGAGCGAGCAGCTGTTTTGTCGCATTCTCTTGCATTTCATCAACGTCTTAAATTCTTGTTCTTTTCGAGTGTGATTTAACTCTTAGAAAGACGGAAGCGCAACGATAGAGTTTTGGGTAATTTATTGGTTGTCAGACCAGTGGAGTGTTCTTGGCCAAAAACTGCTGCGCAAGTCATGGTCATTTCTGTAACCACTGTGGTGTGGTGAGACGACTATACTGTACCCACTTTCCTTCCTAGCACTGCTATAATTATCGAAAATGACTACATATAGGTTTCATCTCCAAAATAGGTTTAAATATTTCTGCATAATCATTTTATATAGCATGATAAAATATATTTACATGTAAAGAAGACGAAAAAAATTAACATTCCGGCGTAATCTAATACGGTTGGTGAATACAAATTTTCAGGTCTTTGATTCCGCAAAACTGCAGGTTATTGTAGAATATATCGTCGTCCACAATCTTATCTTGATGATGCAGAAGACCCATTGATCCCGAACCGTCATCGCACTAACATATTGCCCAAAACGAAGGAACATTTCAGTTACCTCTGACACAACGTAGTAAGTCATTATTAAAGAGGAAAAACCTCCTTTTATAAAGCTGTTCCCAATTATGTGCTATATAGCATGGTTGCTTGAGCAGCCTTGCCTTGAGGGAGGGGAACCTGTCTATGAGAAGGAAAACTATGAATTCAATACCAGACTGAATAGAGATAGGGCCACAAGGCTATCTTACCTGAGACACGCAACCGCTTCTCTGACTGAAATACACTTATCGACCCCTACGATCTTTTGTGGCTACAGGACTCGTGATGGTTGATTAGAAAGTATTAAATAAGAATAGAAACTTAATGAAAAAACAAACCGAGCCAATATGCAGAAAATATAAATTATATAATGAATGTATAGTTCTGACTTTGACGTCCGGCTGTGAAACATGGTAATTGTCATAATCAGTCGAAGATAAACTTAGAAACGCACAAAGATCAATGGAAGGAGAATTGCTAGGAATAGCAGTAAGCGAATTACACGGATCAATGTATCGACCAAGGTAAAAGACACAAATGTGATTAATCAACAAAAATGGAGGTGGGTAGAAAACTGAAAGAAGAAAGGATAAGTGATGGAACGAAAGCTTGCATGATTCTTGCACAATGAATAGCAAATACTGCAGGAAAAGACAAAACAATCTTGCTGTAGAAACGCGAATATAAATATGGCTGTAGTACATGTCGTGCGCCTAAGGAGCTTATGGCTTACCGGACTTTTTTTTTTTTAATCATTTACCCCAACCAAGGCAATAAAGCCACTGAGACACATAGGACTATTGAGTTTGAAGCAATACGAACAAGAAGACGTTAATAAGGAGCGAGAAAAATAAAGGAACACGAATCAAGAAGACAGTAGATAACAGGTGACGTTGCATTTAAATTTTTGAAGATCAAAGTTTTCTGTATTGTGAGAAGCTAGAAGAACGTTTCGTAAGCGATAAATGAAAGAAAAACATTGTTAGCATATAACTTACGGAAGCATCTAGCCAATTCGACTTTCAAATGATGAAACCTTGTTTCAAATCTAGTACTGCGCTTAAATTCATAATGTTTTGGTACCATATCGCAAAGTTCATCAGAAAAGTTACGATGAAATTATCTACGGAAAAGTCACATGAAAGTTACATTACGGTGGTAGCAAATTCACTATAACCGGGTTGCCAGGTCAGGACCAGTAATATTGTAGTGGTGATATAACGAGAGTTTAGAGAACCATTGGTAAATCGCTATAACTTCATGATAGAAAGTGGTTTGAGAATAGGTTATTCTGTAATTAGTGCCACTCCACGCAAGCTGCATTTTTAAACAATTCTAAAGCAACTCATACTTATTTTTTTTATTTTTTTGCAAAATTTATTCCTTCGTAAATTAAACATATTTGATAGCAGAAAAAAAAAAAATATATATATATATATATATATATATATATATATAGCATAGGAAAATGAACAAAACTTCACAGATTTCCAAACCTTGTCGTCAACATAGTTTCATCCTTCTTAAACGCTCTACAAGAGACAGTTAAAATAATATTCTTTAATTACATTTTCTTTAATATTAGATGCAATTGAAACATCACAAAATGAACAAGAAAGACTCAGAATTCTAAAATTTGTCTTCAAGTACCTTTCCTTCTTCCTCCTTGTATGAGAATCGGTAACAACGTAATGATTCTTCATATTTAATTAAAACAGATGTATAGCTTGTGTAATTTCTTAGCAAATCAGAGATCGAAATTGACCTGCTGGCCTATGGCCTGCCAAAACGCCAAATTGGCACTGTTTCAGGACTATAAAAGAACGGACTTAATGATTCACTCTCTATTCTCATTTGCTTCAAAACTTAACAGCATCAACCTCAACCATTTTTCCCTGTGGAAATAAATTTATATTCCCCGGACGAGCACCTACTATATTTAGCACATATTTTATTACAGTTAACCCAATAGCTACTTTTTCTTTCTCATTTCAGTTATATGAGTATGCACTAATATATTGTTTTCTTTTGTCAATCATGTTCTATAAAAGGCATAAAAATATATCTAGGTGTTGCAATTTATTTCTGAAAATCTTGAATTCAAATTCTTGGAAGGTTCTCAAATTCAACCCCGTTCCATCACAATCCTGTAGACCTGCAACCCTCAACAAATCGATCCTCTATAATATCATCAAATTCAGTATTTAGATTAATAAGTTATCAAGTTCTCTTTTTGTGTGGGTGGCGCAGATTCCAGATGCATTTACTTCGACGTGTTAAACTACATAAGGAAAATTTTACGTTTCGCAAGAAAGGATGCTGTAATGTGATGTAAATAAACTAACCAACAATATTTTCAGATTAATGTATGCTGTTATCTATTTGTGCGTGGGTGCTATTTTATATTTTCATATCTTGAGTGAGTGATATTATGGAGGTTATCACGTGACAATACACTAAAAGGGTGTTATCGTTTAAACATTAGAACGGATTATTTTAATATTAATATTCCTGTTTATGTGCACGTAAAAGAAAGAGAAACAGATATCCTACAAATGGATTGAGTACATGGCCTCATGGGTTACAGCCAGATGAAGCAGGTTTTCTACATTTGTTTTATTATCTATTTCTTATTTCATTCTTTTTTAAATATGGCATATCTTTTCCGAATTTTTAACGTTTTTTTTAACATTCTCATTTCACACTCCATTATTCTTTATATAAATATACATACATATACATATATATATATATATATATAATATAAATGTTTGCTCTACTTCGTTCATTGAGCACTTTACGTAGCTGCCTTTACTCGTTTTGGAGGTTTTTTCTTTGGACGCTGAACTTGAAATATGGACGATTGTTTTCGCCTCAGTTTCATGTTCTTGATCTTTTCTTTTTTTCATTCCTCATTACTTGGGTGCTGGTTTGTTATACTACAAGACGAATGACCCAAAGTTTTTTGTGCTGAGTACCACCATTTTCATATATATATATATATATATATATATATATATATATATATATATATATATATATATATAATGTATGCGTGTGTGTCTGTGTAAAAAGTTACTATAGCGGATGCTACGTATTTGAAATAGACGCCCTATTTTCACTTCACAAATAGTGTTTATTATATCTATCTGCCTGCAAATTCAAGAACTCTGGCACTGATCGAACCTGTATCTCCTGCTGTATGGAAATCTATCAGATGACCCAGTGTGCTTTACCAATCGGCCATAAATCCATAAATAACGACGAAACAAGCAAGGTTCTATTTTCCCTGATTAAGGCAAATGCATTTTCTTCAAGTAGATTTTATATATATATATATATATATATATAGCATTATTAATGTTTTGGAGTCTACATCTTCACGCATTCTGGGTCTTTTGATGCTTTTTCCCATTTCGAGCAACATTTATATATATATATATATATATATATATATATATATATATATATATATGACGATAAACTATATCCGGCCTTAAGGAATCTGATCGGGGAGTTTTGAGGTGCGTGGAATCACCTCTTTGTTGGTGCTGTTCCAAAGTCCAGCTATGGGCAACCAGGAAACGCCCAAACAGTGCTCAAAACACTATGGAAGTATGAAAATACATTTTTATAGTAAAATAATGACAATAAGAAAAAATACGAAAAAATATATTGCTAGTAATGCATTTTGCAACAAAATATTTTTTAAAATTACGTATTTCTTGTAAAATTGCTAATGCCCACGAAAATTAAATGACCTATCAGGAGTTGATAAGCCGCTAAACAAACACAAAAAAACATTCTTATAACAAGTTGTTTTCGGAAATTTGATTTATAAATAATCTTTCTCTCTTTATATATATATATATATATATATATATATATATATATATACAAGTCTTTCACCTATCTTGGTAGCAAAGTCAATTACAGTGGAACTTTAGATGAAATCATGCATCGGATTGCTAAGGCTACCAGTGCTTTCTGCAAACTTCGCCATCGCTTGTGGAATGAGCGGGGTATTCAAATGGATACAAAAATTCGGGTTTACAGAGCTGTTGTACTTGCCACCCTTTTGTATGACTCAGAATCGTGGACTCCATACAGGTACCATATACGCCTGCTAGATGTTTTCCATAAAAGCTGCCTGAGTGCAATCTGTTGAGTTAAGCTTCAAGATGGGACGCCTAACGTAGACCTGTTTAACAGATGTAAGATCCTCATACGTCGAAATCGACGGGATATATATATATATATATATATATATATATATATATATATATATATATATATACTTTAATGTGTGCTATATTTATGGGATAAAGTGCTCAATATCACGGATAGAGCGCATGTAAATATAAGCTGTTTCATGATAGACGCATCCGTCAAGCGTCCTGACGATTGCGTCTACCATGAAACAGCCTGTCGCCTCTGAGTGTTGACTTCAATGTTCACTTTTATTTATATGTATATATATATATATATATAGAGAGAGAGAGAGAGTGAGTGAGAGAGAGAAAGAGGTTCAACCTAGTGGTGAGGTAGATTTGTAGATTTTGCTTGCTATCAGATATAAAACAAATCGCAATAATCCATATAGAGACTTTCATGGTAGACCTGTTTTCCCCATTTTGAAGTTCGGCGCGACACAGTTTTTTCTCAACTCCTTTCTAAGTATTTCTCCCGACGACGAAATGAAAAGGCTTCTCATAAGTTAGTTGTTCTCTATGACACAAACTTTTGAGAATATTCTTTTTTTTACTTTTGAATTCACTTTTAGTTTTCATAACGGAAGTAGCTAACTATTACATTACAATACAGAAAAAAAAACAAGAATTTTGAATGAAAAAATTATTTTTAACACAACTCAAATTTCCATCATAGAGGACGTCTGAATCTTTTGTCATAGCGATTTTCCGTAATCGCCAAACATTTAAAAGTGTTTCTTGTTTTCTCAAAGCATTTTAAAATTGTTTTCTTTGGAATTATTGTTATTTTCCTAATTTTACAAATGGGTCTTATGAAGAAATATTTGTATTCTTTCTGTTTGCAAAATTTCTTTTACCATTCCTTTGTCTTCCTTATTTCATGTTTTCACGATATTCCTTCGTTAATCTTAGTTGTATTTTTTTTTCCTTTTTCTAAATATTTTCTCCTTCATCTTTTTTATGTTCCCTCCTTTTTTTTATCTTTATTTCATTTTTATATTCTTTTACTTCCATCGCATGACTATTTACATTTTTTGTTTCTTCCTAACATTCGATTTTCTCATTTGTTTTTCTTTTCACTCATTCTTAAAATTAAATCCTTGAATTCCATGTCGTCTAATGTTTAAATTTCTTCATTATTCTTGAATCTCGTTTCTCTTTTTCTTTTTTATCTAAATTTTCTTTCCATTCTTTTCTATAATGTTGTCTGTTTTCTTTCTTTCGGTTATTCTTTTATTTAATTTATTTTATTTCTTCTTTTTGTCCTTTCCTTTCTTTCTTCTTTCTTAATTTTTATTCAGTCATTTGAATTTTATATTTCATTTATTTTCATTTTTATATTATTGTTTTTATTTGTTTCTTATTTTTTTATTTTATTCATTCTTAATTTATTTCGAAATCTTTTTTTTTTTCTTTCTCACGTATCTCATTATATTTCTACATCATTCAAATTGACGGATTTCGTTCCCGGAATGAAAAATCGTATTTGCCTTTCCTTTTTTTTTTTCTTATGGACCTTTTCTTTCTTTCTTTCTTTCTTTCTTTCTTTCTTTCTTTCTTTCTTTCTTTCTTTCTTTCTTTCTTTCTTTCTTTCTTTCTTTCTTTCTTTCTTTCTCGCTTTCTTCTTTCTTTCTTTCTTTCTTTCTTTCCTATTTCTTTCTTTCTCTCTTTCTTTTTTCTTTCCTTCGTTTATTGCTTTTTTTTTCTTTTTCTTTTTTTTTTACTCGTTACATTTCTTCTAATTCTTCTTTCTGTTATCCACTTCTCCTGATCTGAATCAAAAACTTATTTTTCGTCATTTCTTTCTTTTTTACCTTCTTTTATCTTTCTTTCATTTTCTACTCAAATATTATTTCTTCAACTTTACGTTTCTTCTTTTTTTTCTCTTTCAATTCTTATTTATTTCTGCGTTTTTTACAAATATTTTTAAAACTATTTTCTATTATGTCTTGTTTTAACATTCGATTCCTGTATCTTTTTTTCCTCTTCCTTTCCCCTCACCAAAATGAACGTACAAACATGCCCCACCCCGCTGTCCGCCATTAGGAAAGGCAACAGCATCTGATTTTAGTGGGCGTAACAGCAGTTCACCCATATTGTCTCAGCTGTCTCTGTGACCACTACTGCAACCATCAAATAAGCTCAATCTCTTGTTTAACTCCGATAGATGAAAGTAGTTGAGGAGGCCGTTCCAACAACAAACTACTACCAGAACTCAACACCTCCCACTATACCGGGTCATGAGCTGTGAAAACGGCAGAAACTACACACACACACACACATATATATATATATATATATATATATATATATATATATATATATATATATAAGTTTTGCTTTTTTCTTACTCAAGCTCTAACGACTATTAAAAGACACAGGTAAAAAGTGTTGAGTCTATCATTCAAATGTAAAAACTATTTGAATGCCTAAATACGAATATGATAACAGGTTGGTAGTCATTTGCAGTACATCTAATTGTGAATAACAGAAAGAGGGAATTAGATTTGAGATTAATATTAAAATGTAATGACTATTTAGACATTCTTATTATAGGGACGCATAGATGTAGACAATACATATAGACAATAGTATTACTCACGTTAAATGATTATTCCGTAGAAGCGACGAAAATTTCTTTATTTCTTCAATATAATTATTGGATTAGTAGATTGACTTATATATATATATATATATATATATATATATATATATATATATATATATATAATGGGTTCAGGTAAGGACACTTGTCGGATATATGGGAGGATAACCTGAGAATGAGAAACAATTACGTCACGATGGGAGGAGAGTGCAGTGGTAGGATATCTTTTATAAATAGGTAACCAGACATTGATGGATAACCAGGCATTTGTTTTACTGGCGGGAAATCATTCCGGCCTTGCGTCTAAATAAATAATGCCTTTCTTATATCCTTTTTCTCAGAAATATTAACAACTCACGCAAACATATATTTGTATTAGAGTCTAACTTATATTCAAATGCATAACCTGTATAGAGTCAGTCGTATATGTGTGTTTGTATGTATGTATATATGTATGCATGTATGTATGTGTGTGTGCGTGCTATGCTTCCTTCTGTAATGAGTTTTCAGTAAATTCTCTAATTATTAAATAGAAATAAACGGACATGGATTGATGAATTTGAAATGTAAATCGTTTTACGCGCGAAAAAAGATCTATTTCTTCCAACTTATTTGTATTTGGGCGTAGATAATGATTGCCGAACGTATAAATCTTTAGCGCCGCCATCTGAGAGATTTATATTTTTTGCGACCCGTCAGCAGTTCGTGTCTAATTTAACCCTTTACCTGTCTGTGCATCAAATGTGATGCACAGGGCATGTGATTTCTGTATCTGTGCACAATGGGTTACTCAGCGTAAAATAGAACAAGAAGACTTTGAAGAGGAGAAATGCCACTAAAAGTACTTGTTTAAGGAATACGAAGATTGCGGTTGAATTCGATTCAAGAAACCGGAAGGGAATTCTACAGGTGAGAAGAGTGCTCAAAGAAACAATTAGAACAGAACCTACGATTATATTGAGCTTTTTCAACCGTAAAACGAAGAGACCTATTTGCCAATCTAGTAGTGCGTTTAAATTCATGCCATAAAATTACCAATGCGGAAACATCATTAGAAAATTCACCATTAAAATATTTATAAAATAGACAGGGGGAAGCCCCATTACGAAGGTGGGAAATGAGATATCAGCTCAGGAGCGACTATACTACAGGCCCTGCTTTTTTAATCAAGTTTATCGAGACATATAGCCGGAGCACTAGACGTGACATGGCAACAATATTCAGTGCACGGACGAATTAAAGATTCATAAATGTGTAAGGTGGATTTTGACCAAAAAAAAATTGGCTGGGTCGATATAGTGAAACAACGTTCCTACAAACAAATGGCAAAATTTATCTCTATCTATAAAAGGCAGGATGTGTGTGTGTGTGTGTGTGTGTGTGTGTGTGTGTGTGTGTGTGTGTGTGTGTGTGTGTGTGTAACGTATGCACGGCCGCAATTTTCGATGGATTTGCACCAAAATGTACGTGCACATGCTCCAAGTTAGCGACTTTGCATTTCCCAACTCCCATCGATAGTGGAAATAATCGATTTTTTCATGTTTCTACAGCAGTTTTCATTTAGTTTGCGGCCATTTTCTACTGGCCAGAGTGAGAGCCTATAGCTGGCTTCCACGAATAGGCAGGAAGATTCTATTGGCCGGCGTGAGAGCAAACAGCTGACTGACACGAATGTTAACTAGCAGGCTAGCATGAAAAAAAATCGATAGCTGCACTCGTCACAAGTGGGAAAAATTTAACTCTGCATGGCACTTTACTCAAATTGGCTCATTCGCATGCTTAAACTCAACGTTTATTCTGATTCCGCAGAACTGGGTTAGGTGTGAAAAAGTATTTCTTGTTAACATTCTTTTTTCATTCGGTTTATCCAGTGACGAGTCCTTTTTTAAAGCTGATCATTTTGTTTTCTTTTTATTTAGTTCTTTTTTTTTTCATAGAGATTTACTGTTTAGTATAAAGCTTAGACAAAATTTGCAGTGTGAGATAGGCAAGAAGTAAGGCATGTAGCAACATCAGCACGTCAAAGGGCACTCCTTTAAAGGCAAGGAAGGGCAAAAATATTTTAAGTCAAGTGATAGCAATTGCTGTATGAGTCGTACGATTTTTTAATCTAGCACGGGCAACGCCGGGTCATGCTGCTAGTACAATATAATACGTTCACTTTTTATTCAGTGGAAAACGTAAAACTAAGAAGGCGCAACAGGATGTTTTCTTAGACGTAAGCATCAGCCATGCTGATGGAAATCAATGGTTCTCTAATGTCATTGACAGATAGCAGCTTCCTTTTGGATCCGTTAAAGATTACAAGTCATTTCTTGCCCCAGTTAGCAACCGATTGTAAGTCATTTTCAATAGCAGCTCTTAGTTATATGTCGTACAATCTATCTAACTTGCAATTAAGATAGGAGTAAATAGCTGTGTCATCAACATACATAATGAGTTTGGAATTGATGACATCGAGCTGGTCGTTGATAAAGATAAACGTAGATAGAACCTTAGTGGGCCTCCGAATTAATGTAAAAGTATATATATGCGTGGCCTTTCCAAACTTCTTTCATTACAAGATATGGTGAAAACGATTGAATACCAAGTTACATATTTAACCAGAGACACCATTGACCTCGTTCTTGTAGAGGAGGTCAGCACGCTAAACTGTCATACGCCTTCGAGATATCTGAAGTTACAGCTCAAGCCTCGTCGTTTTATCTAAAGTTTGGTAGACAAATTCAGTAATAACCGTTGTCATATCGGTTGTAAGCCATATTGTTTATCTGAAAGAAAGCCGTGAGAAATTAGATTCTGTTGTAACCTAAGGAAGGTTACTGAATAGAATAATCCCACGGATTTTGGCAATGAGCGATAGTACTTAGGACAAGAACAGCAATATAAGTTTCGACAGCGGCGAGTAGCAGAAGTAGTGAACTGCTAGAAATGAGTTAAGTGAATTCCACAATCAATCTCCAACTGCAGTATATCTACCAACCGCCCCCACGCGGTGGCATAAGCTCAAATTTAAAGTGGGGTATCCGAGGCCGTATGCTCAGCCAAAAAGTCCCTGTAGACCCGTGCAAAACGGGGCCAAGGAGCTATTTCCCGAGACGATACTCTGTTCTTCGAAATAGCCTCGTTCTTGGAACCTCTCTGACCGGTTTGACCGGCACAGTAAGAGACGAATTGCAAACTACAGACCAACATACAGTTTTTACTACTATATTTATGTGAATGAGGATATGCCCATTATCATCTGTAGGTATGATACAACAGATTCTCAACCAATTCAGAGTTGATTAATGTCACCAAGACACTAGACAAAAATTCATCACGCTCTATATTCGCTGGATATATCCAAGGTATTTGACAAACTGCTACATAAATTCTCTCATTGTGAGATCCCTGGAAACGCTCTCTCAATTATTAAATCCCTTTTAGCAGATAGGTTGGTATTAACACCCAGTTATCGGAATCCCTTAAGATCAATGTCGGCGTTCCACTGGGTTCTTTCCTCGATCCAACCCTTTTCATTTTTTGCATCGCATTGTTGTAGGTCATGAAGTTTTTTTGTATGTTAAAAGGAAAAAAAAACATTAGTAGAAAGTGAGAAAGCAGTGACAACACCACAACCAAGGCACCATCCACAAAGTTTCGTTTTGTATCTGGTTGAATCTGAAAGTTGGCGTCATTTAAGAGCAACTGGAACAAGGAAATATGATCCTTTCTGATTTTTTTCACCAAGAACTTTTTCGGGTAAACGTGGTATTATAACAGGAAACTCTGTAAAGATTAGATCCTTGAGATGGGATAGTGGTTCCCATCGTCCATATTCACTTGATATAAGAGTAACTTTTTTTTTCTTTGTGTCGGTCACTAAAACAAAAGTAGAAGGACTTTCACAAACTACAAAGTTTAAAATAGGCTTTCAAGTATTTGGGGCAGAAAAAAAATTATTTTTAAGGAAGCGATTGAAAATAAGTATTGGTTTGCAGTCTTTAAAAATGAAGTGATTACATTTTGGATCAAAAATATATGATTAAATGTAAGATTTTTAAATTATTTACCTCCAAGAAAGATGATAATGCCACTAATGCGTCAATGGTTACTAAGAGTGAAATAGAATGTGAAGATTTAGTGAGGAAAAATGACAATAAAAGAAAAGAGATACTGAAAATTGCGTTTGAAGTTGCTTTTAAATTGTTGACGCTTATAATTTGCCAGGGAATCAAGAAACCGGAAGAGGGTTCCACACGCAAGAAGTCCGAGGAAAGAAACCATTAGAATCGAATTTATAGTTAATTCTTGCTAGTTAAACAGTAAAACGATAAGATACCAAGAAGGAAAGCGCAATAGAACAATTGCCATGAAAATATAGTCAGAGTGAAGCCACATGATGGCAGTGGAAAGTGACTGAAGCCGAAATGCCAGATCAGGACCAAATATATTGCTTACCGTTTACTGCTCTTTCTTGAGAATCACGAAATATATGGTAGGTTGACCAGACCAGTTATGACAGCAATATTCTATGCATGGACGAACGGTAGACTTATAAATATGGAAAACTGAACCTCTTCATATTTAGATAATTTTTACTATGATTTTTTATCTAGTAGAATTGAAATACTTTCACAATAATTTCATATGAATAAGCAGATATTCAGAATGTCCCCATCGGAATCAAATCTAGATAAATATCTTTTAACCCGGTAAATGTACAAAGAGATATATTTGTATAGAAGTTGATTCGGTGAACAGTATATGAACGTGTATAATATGCTTTTTCCCAGGATTTATAGTAAAATTAGATTTGTGTATTATACAGGAAAACACAATATTGACGATTTTTTGCTCATGGGTTTGGCCATATTTGGATGTTATTACCGAAAGTACACCATTTTGCAAATTATTTAAAACAACCGTTTTAGTTTTCCTTTCTTTCATCATATGGTCAGTTTTAGACGCACTGGAGTCACAGGATGTATAATCGATTTCTATTTTTTCTCAGATTATGTCATTTGCAGTGATGTACAATAATATGAATCTATTTTCGGGGTCTATGATGAAATTTATTTAGCCTTCAAAAATATTACGTTATCCGTGATCGCATCAGATTTTCATCACGCCCAGACACTACTGTCTCGATTATCGATTAGTTGTCCTACGGCCATTTTCTGCGATGGACAATACGTCAAGGAAGCGTATGTAAATGGTATGAACACTCTAGTAAGTGAGCAAATTGAAGTACTAGCGACTGGCTAGGAAACTCTGCTGATTTAAATCCAAACGAAAATCTGTCTTCACTCACCAAGGAATGACTTCGTGGAATGGACATACAAAGTATTAACATGTGCAATGGATCATGCTTTGTTGGAAAAATACGAAAAAAAAAGTAAATAATAACAGACTGATTCATTTTTTTTCAATTAATTTGGCATAAGTTATATCGATGTTCGAAACAAACTATTGCGCAACAAAGATTTTAAATGACGAATCATACTCTGCATTTGCGTACATCCTCGGATGAACTACATTCGTTGGTTCCGCTAGGTTTAACCTTTACGGCTAGGACCCGCTATGTCACTTACATTGTAGCAAACCACCCATATTCCCTCTGTAATCCATCGGCGAAAATAAGTTCCACTCAACCAGCTTCTTCCCTCGAATCACATCCCTGTGGAACACATTCTCAAGAGTCTTGTTCAGGGTGAAACATACTATAAAAAATAAATTAAGCGCGTTTTTCTCTGATTCCCATCTTCTCATATAGATGTCATGATATTTTAATCTGAGCTGTCAGTGTAGTAGATGTCACCAAATTCTCGTTATCCACAAATATATCCTATCCTTCTCCCGTCAGAAATGATGTCAACTTAAATATTGCCCAGTGTGTTAGAATGACTTTGACACGATAATTTAATGGACGTTGTTCAAAACTTTCATTATCCCTAGACATATAACCCTAACCTTTGCTCGGTAGATGTGCCTTTTTGCATTTATGTAACAGCATGTCCGTATGTTTGCTTAAAAAAACACTGAACTTTTCATTTCAAATAACATAAATTATATAAATGTCTATTTCTCGTCGATAAGAACCGGGTAAAGAATGAATATTTGTCAAACTTACTTTTAATTTAGCTGTTCCAAATTCTAAATGTTTTCCAATTCATTGTTAGTGTTGCGCATTATAGATGAATATTAATGTTAAATTGCCTTTTGTCTTTGTTTATATCACAAAGTTTAAGATTGAGTATCATTAAACTTTACATTATTTGGACTGTGACAACTTACCCTGTCAAAAATCAGATAAAATTCATAGACGGTCGACAAGAATGCGGCCGAAAACCTAAAAGAAATTAATCCTTATACGCAAGTTGCTATTGGCCCGCTGCTAGGGTGCCGAATGCGACACCAGCTGTTCTCTGGTGTCACCTGCCGGAAGGCAATCTGCAGGCTACTTGCAGGCCATCGCTGAGCCTCTAGCGGTTCGCCAATGGTAACATTGGCGAGTGGAACATGCTGTCGGTCAGACAGCAGGCCACCAGCGGTAAACTTTATTGGCATGACACTCAGAGGCAGGTTGGTGTCTTGCGAAGAAATCGGTCCGGAATTAACCAATAGATAAATATTAAAGTTATACATCAAAATAAAATCTGTCTGACTTTTTCTAAGACTAATTTTTCTTATTAAGCTATAATCCTTTGGGTCATTTTGTACATAGATGATATTTTTATCATAAAGTTATGACGCTAGCTCAAGATTGAATCGGTCGAAACTCTCAGAAATACACAAAGATGATAGGAAATATTTCCAAAAATCCTTTTATGATAATTTAAAAAATAATCGTAAACTTACACACACATATATATATATATATATATATATATATATATATAAGATAACGATATATATTTTCTTATATATCAAGAACAATATTGGGGAAAATATATGACGAAACAGAATAAGTTTTCTTGCGACGTTTCGTCCTTTAGGGCTTCATCGGAATAAATGTCTTGTCACTTTGTACTAATGATTTATTCCTATATATATATATATATATATATATATATACATGCGACACGTTTCGTCCTTTGTAGCATCATCGGAATATATTTGTTACGTTGGTATGATTAATCATGCGAACGAACGAGGTATGCTGGGAATTTTATTTTTTATTTATTTTTTTTCTGGTCTATTGTAACAGGGTGGAATAATTACCAACAAAATTGTTGGAAAAAATGAAATCTGAATGAAAATTCTCAGGATTTCTCTTTATTGTGCATGTGTACTCGCGCCACCATAACATATTTAGTCCGATGAAGCCCTAAAGGACGAAACGCGTCGCAAGAAAACTTGTTCTACTTTGTCATACATTTTTTTCCCCAATATTGTTCTTGGGATAAAAGATATATATATATCGTTATCTAATATATATATATATATATATATATATATATATATATATATATATATATATATATATATGTGTGTGTATGTGTGTGTGCGTGTTTATGCGTCACCATGACGTATGTCGCACATTACAATTCCACTGCAAGATAAATGTATTCCAAGTATCCTTTGCTGACTATAGTGATCCTACTATTTGTCTCAGGACTTACGAGCAACAAATACTACTTTTCTTCTTGGTATGTATCTACATTTTTCTATTTTCATCGCCTAAAGAGTACTGAGCTGCTAGGTGACATCTGTCGTCGTTTGCGGCAGTGAATGCTGGACAATCTCCTCAAAGATGAAGAAGAGACTCAAGGCAACAGAGTGACGGTTCTACAGAAAACTGCAAAGTATATTATGGACCGAGTGTGTGAGCAAAGATGAGGTTTTGAAGAGGATGCAAACAAGAACGAAGCTTATACTTAACATCAGGAAGAGAGAGCTGAAATTTCTGGGTCATGTAATGAGAAAGGAGGTTTGGAGAATCTTATACTCACAGGTCTAGTAGAAAGAAAAAGAGACAAAAGAAAGTAACGCATGAATACCTAGCGGGCTTAAGCAACTGGATGACAGAAAACGGCCTTTGGGAAGTAGCAACGGGAAGAAACATATTGAGAGTTACAAGGAAGAGCCATCGCCGATGTCCTGAAGGGACACGACACATAAAGAAGGAGTCGATAGAATTTGTTTTACGATGATTCTTGTCCATATTGACCTCTTTTTTTTCCTGGGATTACTTTCGGATAGACACTGGAATAAAGAAAATGGTATAAGAATCGTATAAAAAAGCAATACAAATGCCAATTAATGAATACATATTTTATATATTATGCAAAAGTGTTTGATAAAATCCCTCCAAAGGTACTTTGGGAACTACCAGGTAAGTATCTGAGAAGATATTAGAATAAATCAAAACATATACTTGGCGAAACCGCCTACATTGGAAAACTGATTCAGTAAATATAGAAAAATAAAAATCGTGTAAGACTAGGATGTGTCTACTCACCTGATCTATACATTGAGATAATTATGAAAGCATTAATATTCATAAAAGGATTCGTTATTGGCGGATTCAACCTTTAAAACATTAGATATGCAGATGACACGGTGTTAATAGCAGACATAGGCAGATATAGAAAGTCCTACTTAAAGTACTAAAGCGGGCAAGAAAATAGAACCAAACATCATTTCTAAGAAAGGAGAATGTATGTTTGTCAGCAAAAAGAAGAGTCCAACATGCTCATTACAAAATCCGAATTCGCATTGTGATGGCCAATTATGCCTTTAAAAATCTAAACCAAGGATTAAAAAGACAGACAGATTTCGTTAGATGTGAAGAAAAAGTACTCAACTGTTAAGTAATAAAGGTACCTCCTATAGTCGGTGAATTCTGGGCAATCTCCTCACAGACGAATAGGATACTTGAGACAACAGAAATTAGGTTCTACAGAAGGATGCTGAGAATACCATCGACTGAAAACGTGAAGATGTTTTAGGTAAAATGGAAACAAACACTTATACTTAACACTAGAAAGAGATAGCTGAAATCTTAATTGTGCCCAATGAAGAAGGCTTGGAAAATTTGATACTCACGTGTCAGTTTGAAGGCAAGTGGGACAGAAGAAATAAACTCATAACTAATTAACAAGCTTGTATAAATAGTTGTCAGATTTGGGATTAAAAAAGATAGGTTCAAATGACAGGGAATTAAGGAGAATCATTGTCTTCTGCTTCCGCCAGGGACACTGCACAGAGAAGAAGATAAAGATTATTAATCATCGGGTATTTCTGAATTTTTTTGTCGAGCAATTTTCTTAATTTTCAAAATTTCCTGAGATAAATCTGGAAAGAGATAATCATTAAAATCTTAATGTTTTAAGTCTGTTTAAACCTTTCTTTATATCGACTAATGTTCCTTTTTTTTAATTTCATCTCCATGGAACTCTCCAGCCTCAAGTCTAAAATATTTTTGGACGGATATCATTCCTTCCTCCTTTGAGGATTTTTGCTGGAACGTTAGATTTTAAAAATATCTGCTCTTACTTTTCATTCGATTTTATAACTTTATTCAGTTTTTTTTTCTTTCAGGTTATTTAGTATATCTCGTAATTTAAGCAGTAAACATTCTCTAAGAAAAATCTTATTAAAAACGTCAGTCAGTTTATGGTGATTCATTTTAATGGTCATTTTTTTCATGTTATGAATAATACTTTTCAGAAAAGGAAGAAATCCCGTTAGAAATTAAATGTATTTCGGAATCGAAAACTTGATCCCTATTATTGGTACATTTCTTTCGAAATGAATTTCAGACAAGTATTTTCCCTTCATCGTTTTGAGTCGGTGTGTTGTTTCGTTAGGTTTGATTCTGGATTTCCAAAATCTCACGATATTGTGGTTGACGATTAAGTCTAGTGGTGAACCCAAATATACGTTGTGTAACACATAAGAAATAACATATTTTCGACAGTGGCCACGTTAAGTTGATTCTTTGCGTGCTAGGAAAAGTCGGAAATCAAGGCTGGAATTGAAAACTCAATTAATTAAGTGGACACACTGTTGATAACATTAACAGCAGGTTTATTGACTATTAAAACTGCGGAATAAAATGTCTCTACAATGTAATGAATGACTAAGTTCTATTCGTATGGATGTTGGCATGAAAAATCTAGCATTAATTAGTCGAAGACTAACACATTACCTCTCACTTAATTCTACAGTCATGCGTGTATCTGTGTGTTCGCTTCAGTCATAGAAATACGGGTGTATTTTTGTGACTGCAACATGCGTCTAACAGACAAGTTCAGAACAAATCTGAAACATGGGTTTACGTTTATATATAGATTCTACACTAAAATTTCGGCCTAAAGTTACTACACTAAAGTTCCCCTTGACTTAAGAAATGTTTTCACAAACACATGGCTTCCTTTGTTAAATAATTAGATCACTCATTATATATATATATATATATATATATATATATATATATATATATCTGAGATGAGGTATTATGTACCCTATTTATATTATTCGGACTATTGTCCTCATCTTTGTCGCCATATTTATTACAAGGTTTCGGCCATTGTACGCTCCGACCTTCTTCATTTGATTGGAATGTCGAACTAAACCATTTATTTCCCTCACTGGGGTAGACTGTTCTAGTTCGACGTGCCATGTTTAATGGATGTCAGTTGTCAGTTATCTCATGTTAATTCTCTTCTCCAAGTTCTCCACTGCCTTAAGCGAGTATTGAACTCACACTCTTTGCGTCCAGTCACTGGATCTAACCAACGCCTTTATCCACTGTGCCATGTGTCCTTGGGGACTTCCGTTCGACATTCCAACCCCCTGAGGAAGGCCGGAGCTTACAACGGCCGAAACGTTGTAATGTGACGTCGTCCCCTGGTCGCAGCGCCAAATGTGACGTCCTATCCTGGTCTACCACGGCACCAACTGTGACGTCCTCGCCGCGGCGCCAGCTGTTCGCTCCACGCTGCTCCGTTCGGGTGTCGTCGCTCCAAACGTGACGTCCGCCTGTCGCGTCAGTAGTGTTGTCTCGTCCTGTGACGACCAACTGGCTTGTTATCGGTCGCGGCACCCAAATGTGACGTTCTAACCTTTTGGTGATTCGGGTGGGAATCTGGTTAGATTTGATATCAGCCTCGTCGTTCCCAACTCGCTTCCAGGCGGTTACCAAAGTAACTGCATTGATCCCCAGTCTGCCTACCCACGTTGTGAATTGATCTTAGGCAGACGAGATCAATCAGTAGTTGGGGCCGTAAGGCAAATCGGGTTCAACGGGAGTGACACCACACAAATATGCATAAAATAAAATAAAATGAAAACTCAAAAGTTCAAGGTATCAAAGAAAAAGATAACAAACTTTATGTCTAGTTGTTCGATACATAGGACTGCATCTATCTCCCGACCCGTTCTATGGATTGTGACACGTCGTTTTCCGTTAGGCAAGTTTTAACGCTTCAAGTTGTTTGCTCTCTAAGAAATTGGTTTTACGGTGTGTCTACGGACGATAGTCGAAAAAAAAACTTATTTTGGTGGTCTGGATCTAAGTCGCTCTTTAAAATAATTGTTCTTGGGTTGAAGAGGAGTCCGGAATTTGCGTGAATCTTTCAAGTCAGCTATCTGCGAGGCGGAACCAACTTCCACTGCGAGCTTCGAATTCTCTGCTGCAACTCTTCTTGAACTGATTTCTGCTTGCTGCGGCTTCGCTTATATGGACGCCGACCAAAACCGGGGTGGGTTTGTCGGCGTCGGGAGTTCCTCTATAATTCTAAATACATATCCACCTCTTTTATTTCTGGTTAGGAATTTTCCACTCTTTTCTATTTTTGGAAGCCTTTTCTTACTCCCACCTTCTCACCATACTTCAGAGGGGCGTGAGCTGCCCTCCCCACTTCTTCGTAGCAGCTTCTCATACTTATACTCTGGATGGGCGGCGACAGCCTCCTTCGTGCGTCACGTGATCACCACTCGACCAATGATGTCTTAGTCGGGCGTGGACGAATCCGCGGCTTTGTTTCAGGAAAAAAAAATATCTTGCTTAAATAAAAAAAAATTATCTTTTCTTTTCCTTTTCTTCCTCTTAATCGCAGTTATCATTTTCTCTAGCCGCAAACAGGACAATACGACGACGGTGGTCATAACCCTTGTTCTACACCTGAACTTCGTCCGTCATCTTATCGCTAATTATCCGAATGGGTGGTCTTTTCAACACGGCTAGACGTCGCCCCGAAAAGAACATTTCTAAGTTCCCATTCATTTCCCTTCGGTACATATTTCTGATAAAATAATTTTATTATCGCAGGCTAAAGATGTTCCGTCGAAAGAAATCGGTCAGTGGACACATCGTGTGCGGCTTTTAATTTTTCATATCTGTCCAAAGCCCTTTAGTCCATCTGTTTTCCGTCACTTATCGAAATAACATTTTCATTTGGATTTTTCTTTGGCCAGTCAGCCAGCAGTTTGTTTACGTATCCCAGATAACAAAGCTGTCGCCAAAACACACCCGATTCCTTTATCGACTCAGAATTTCTCTGTCATTGTAATGACACTCTTTCGCTATTTGTTACTTATCAAAATATCCTTTATCCATTGTCTCTTAGCCGTGGTGTTTTGCTTATCATCCACGCTTTGGGTCTTAGCCTCTCCTTTCCTTCTTTTCTTTTTCTGCCTCGTTAAATGGTGCCACAGTAATGAATATGGCGACAAAGATGAGTACAATAGTCCGAATAATGTAAGTAGTATATATACCAGAAGAAAGAAGAACAGGAATGACTAAATTTGAAGGTGGTCTTAAAATTTAACAGAAAGAAATTTAAAAGAGAGGAGTTAAATAACAGTTTCACTCCTCTCTTTAAAACTTCTCTCTGTTAAATTTTAATCCCCACCTTCACATTTAGGCATTCCTGGTCTTCTTTCTTCTGTCACACCTCTCTCTAAAGCTTTCAGACATTTCCCTCTCACATATGTTTCCCACACCCACATATACACTCTCACTAAAATTGTATTTTTTATACCCGGCGTTATATTTTCCGATTTCTTTTTTAATTTGTAGGTTTGATGAATTGGATCGTGATTAAGATTCCAATGCAATAAATTATAACCATGGAATATTATTGTTTGAGCCCTTTTTATCATATATATATATATATATATATATATATATATATATATATATATATATATATATATGAGAGAGAGAGAGATTGGAGTGAAACAAATATTCGTACACATACAAATTTTTAATTTATTGTATTTACAACTAATGAATAAACATAATTTTCATAGAATTAAATATAAACTATGCATATTAACTAAATATACAAAGGAAACAGAAAAAAATTGATGTAATAAAATAGATCTCAAGTATCCATTTTAATGGATTAAAAATAGTCGTACAATGCAAATTTAAGATGTTAAAACTTTTGTATTGCTTTAATACTCTAAATTATTCAAGTGGAATATTGTAGAATGTTTAGTAGTTTTTAGCCTAAAAAGTGCAAACAGTTCTTTAATTCAATTCTGTAATTTATATTCGTGCAAGAATAGAATAATGGCAAGAGATAAAGAATTGACAAATTCGCACAAAGAAATGATTGCTAAACTCTGGAAAGAAGGTAAAATTACAGGAAGATCTCAGACACCCTGAATATTCTACTTGCTACCATTACTGTATTCATTGCAAAACTGTTGAATACGAAAAAAGAAAAAAATGCTCCACGGAAGATTTCTTTAATATATTCGGGGAAATTAATGCGTGAAATATTAAAAAAAACATTCCAATGTTTTCTCATTGAGATTTGCACGATGATTTGATTTCATCAGTAATCTGTGTTTTATTTTTTTTTGTTTTGAAGCGTTTCACCCCAAGCAAGGCGGGAAGCCACTAGGACGCAAGGGGTTACAGAAGATTTGGAGCAAGATCAGATAGGAGAGATAGAAGAAAGGATGAGGAGAAGGGTAGTGGATAGATCAAGGCGACTGAAGATATCGATTGACATTACATTTGAATAGCTGGAGATTATAGCTCTCAGGGAAAATGGAATTGGGAAGGGGGTTCCACAGGCGAGAGGTGCGAGACATAAAGCTATTGGAGTAGAAGAGACGGCTACATTTAGGAGTTTCGACAGTGAAGGGGTGAGAGTGGGATGTCAGCCGCGTCGGGCGCTTGAATTCATGAAGCCTGGGAACCAGCGAATGCAGCTCCTCGGAGCAATTGCCATGAAAGTATTTGTAAAACAGACAGAGAGAGGCGACGGCGCGTCTGTGAGAAAGTGACTGTAGACGAAGTGCCAGAACAGGGCCAATTATATTGCATATCCGCCTCTGGAGCCTATCAAGAACCCTGAGGCAAACAGAAAGGGCTCCAGACTATATATGGCAGCAATACTCCATGCAAGGGCGAATTGTTGATTTGTAGATCTGGTGGATCGATTCTGGGGAGAAAATTTTCCTAGCGCGGCACAGGGAGCCAACTTTCCTTGCGGTGGTTGTAAAAGAACCTGATTTAGGGGATGTTTGTCTGCAAAAGGTACTGGCAACATATCATTAATAGATTGAGGAATGATTGCGGCAGTATACCAAAATATTTTTGAAAGCAATTTAATGATTTCGTTTGAAAATCTTGAACTTCCTCCTGATTGGATGTTCCAACACGATAATGATCCTAAGCACACTGCAAAATCTACGAAGAAAAGGGTTGCTGAAAAACATATCCTGAAATGGCCAAGTCAGTCAACAGATTTAAACCCAATCGAAAATGTCGGGCATTATTTGAAAATTAAAATACAATTGAGAGCTCCAACAGCTGAAGACCATATTCGAAGAAGAATGGAACAAAATAGCACCTAAAACTTGCAGACGATTAATTGGGGATCACAATAGAAGTGTGGTTGCTGTAAAAGTAAACAATGTCGATTCTAAAGAGTATGAAATAATGATTACATATTATTTTGTAAGAATAAATTTTTACACATTAAAAAGGATAAATGGGATTTATTCCTATAAAAACAATTTGTTTCTGTTTTCTATGTATTTTAATTATTATGTATCTGTGTACGTTTAATTATATGAGAAATATCTTTATTCATTAGTTGCAAATTAAATATATTAAAAATTTGAATGTCTGCGAATATGTGTTTCCCCCAGCTATATATATATATATATATATATATATATATATATATATAATCGTCAGACAGACTTATTAATTTTTAAATTTTGAATTTATATATGGTTGCGTATATCATTTATTTTTATGGTTTTAAGGTTAAATTTTCGTCGGAACGTCACTTATACCTACGCAGACATATATACACGCACGTTTACGCATTGCAGCTAACATAAACATGCATGAACAGTGTGGGACTGGGAGTATATGCACATCCATGTTTCGTTGCGTACATATGCATATATATATATATATATATATATATATATGGATATAGATATAGATATATACATATATATATATATATATATGTGTGTATGTATGTATATTTGAATATATGTATGTATATATCCCGGATGTAACTGAAAAATTGTAAAAATCGTTAGATTATCCTTCGAAGCGCTGTATCTTAGAAATGATTAAAAAATATCTTACTGGAATTCTCCGAGTTTTCTGTAACACTCTATGCATATTAATATATATTTGTGTATATTCTTATATATAAGTATATTTCCTAATGTATGTATGTATATATATATATATATATATATATATATATATATATATATATATATATATTTCCTAATGTATATATATACATATATATATATATAAGAAAATATATTTCTTAATATATATATATATATATATATATATATATATATGGATATAAGTAAGTATATTTCTTAATGTATATAAATGTGTCTATATATATATATATATATATATATATATATAAAAAGCATATATATATATATATATATATATATATATATACTTATTAATATAGATATGTATATAGTCATTAATAATATTAGCATGTATAGCTATTAATTTTTTACATACAACGTCTGAGATCTCGTGTGAGGCCCTGTTCTCGTCAGCCGCCAACCATGGAAGTGAACCAAGTTTCGTTAGCTAATGAGTTTTCCTCACTGCTAGCACCATCAACAGTCTTTTCCAAGGGACAGTGTATCTTTTTTGTGTGCAGTGACTATTGGCATGCAGATAGCACGTGACGTTTAGTGTCTCGATCACTTTGAAATAATTCTCATATATCTGTGTCAGCCTCATGTGTTTTCTTTTTTCAACTTCAACGGAGATTTTCAACGTTGTTAAAATACTCAACGTACTCGTAGCTACCGTTATTAATGACGAAGAATGGAAGTTCAACAGATATGTTGCATGTCGAAGGTATCATTGTGTTGCGAGCATGGTTTTATTTAACTTTTTTTTATTTTCGTTCTTGACCGCATCCAACTCGATGCCTGCCTGAGCTCTGGACTGGAGACGATGTGAAGCATGTTTCAGGTTCCGACCAGTGATGCCCACCTGGAAAAGGAATGAAACGACTGATCGTTGAAGGTATCCATAACACCCGAACTGAATAGGTAGCACATTTCCATCCCTTTTCCACGCAGTCGGAACACAGCGCTTTTTCTTTTGCTTGTGAGCCTTCTCCCTGTTCCCCATCCCATGGAAGCATTAAATCCACTAGGAAGACACACTTCTTTGTATCAGACCAGCGTCTGTCTGAATGATGTGTACCGGAAATTGCAAAGGTGATCTAAGATCAACTAACACCCTCCAATCACGGTCTCCACTCAGTAGTATCATGTTGGGAGTTATTACGTTTTCTACACAGGATCTTTAGTTTACTTTTGAAAACGGATCTTAGGTTCCCTGCCTTTTACAGACTGATTTTTGACCATTTCCAGCACTTTGTTATAACGTGACGGGCACATCTGCAGTGACTATTGGCATGCAGATAGCACGTGATGTTTAGTGCTTCGATCACTTTGAAATCATTCGCATACATCTGTGTCAGTGTACCGCCAATGCTTGAGGTTGGTCGTATTTGGTAGAAGATCATATGTAGCCCGCGAGAGGAATGATATTGCCACTGGCTCCATTACAATCAGGGTATTCCATGATAGCTTCATTGGATCAGTATGACTCCATGTATTTGAAGCTCATTGTTTGGTTTGAGAAACAGCAGTAGCTGTTCGCTGCTCTTCCGCGAAATTCCTGATTTCTTCATTCAACATGTCTTACCATTGGACTCTATAATAAAAATACTGGTTGCTCCTGCTACTGAGACCAGCTTGATTGGATCTTGCCACCCCTATAATCTTCTTGGTTCGTAGCCTGGACTCTGCTTCTTAAGAGGCTTCTACTGTCGACCATTTGGTGCCAGTTTTGATATCCAGCTACAATGTGCTGACGAACTCACCTACCGAATCCCTCCTCATAATGTGAAGGCGGACCTTTCCGAACTAGAGCTCCACCAACAATGAGGAGACGGGAAGATTCAGATTTAGAGCCTTGGTATAGTCTCACTGTGGAGAAGCAGGGACTAACTCCAATCCACATGCTCAGGTACTTGTTGATACACTGCTGCGTCTGCTCAATGCGAAACAGTGTAATATGATATACCTGCAATGACCACAGAAGCAAGGCAGTAAACCATGTTGTTAACACAAAGTCTTCGGTTTGCTGGAAAGATGTGTTCTGTCGAAAGTTTCAAGTCCATCTAGTGCCACTTTCTGCACCTCGGTGCCGATCAGTCAGTGGAATTTCATACAGTTGTCCGATGCTATTCAACGATTCCTCTTTGACTGTTGTATTATGTCATCCCCAATGCATAAGTGAATCTCCCTGACAGAACCCGTGAATAATGATAACCTCCAGCTTGTCTTGGGTTTGGCCTTCATTATTGCCCCCAGGATGAGTTTATGGTTCATCAGCAGTGATCTTAGACAGGACCAAAATGGTGATGTCATCCATGGACGATCTAGAAAGAAGGACAATTTGTTCCTTAGTCATATTTCCCTTTGCTTCTCAACGTAATATGAATTCCAGGGACATAATGAAAATAAGTGGTGAAATCACTGACCTCCATCATGACGCCGACCTCAAGGGCTTGCCACTTGATTGTTTAGTTACCAACGGTAAACTGCATAAACGCAGCTCTGATGTATTTCTTTATGATTTCTCCAGCCTACTAGGAAAATGGAAACATTCGAATGGCATTCGAATTAACTCATGACGAACTGATATGCACACACGAGATCAAGCCAAATTACATGAAGCTCAGTTTTATTTCCTTTAGCTGGTAGATTTGAGGTAAAATGCTTAAGACAAGCCGGGGAATTCAGGTAACTCAGCTTTCTGGACAGCTGTGTTTATGTAATGCTTACCTAGCAGGAAGTCCGTCATATAGGAGCAAGGACAACAAATAATATTTCCCTTCTGCATTCAAGAGGGAGAATGGGCGGGAAATTGCAATGCGTTTTGCATTCTTTTCCCCAGGTAACAAAATGAAACATACATTTCAATACAATGTTTGAATTTCGCTGGAGGGGATGCTGAGTTGCTTGAGGATGTTGGACAATTGTTTTATACATATATATATATATATATATATAATGTGTGTGTGTGTGTGTGAGTGTGCATGTGTGCATATATATATATATATAATGTGTGTGTGAGTGTGTGTGTATATATATATATGTGTGTGTATATAATTATTTATTATATATATATATATATATATATATATATATATATATATATATATATATGTGTGTGTGTGTGTGTATGTAGATTATTAATATATCTGTATATTTAACTTGCATTTTTATATATATATATATATATATATATATATATTAACGTGTGTGTGTATATATATATATATGTATGTATATATATTATTATATATATATATATATATATATGTGTGCCTATTTATTAATAATATGTATATATATATATTTAAACATTCATATATATATATATATATATATATATATATATCCCCTCCATATTGCTTTGGTAAGAAGAAGGTTCTACTTGTTATTCTTCTTCTCGTTAACCACTTTGAAACCGACTCCCATGAAGATATTGTGCGGATCACTACAAACCTCTTCATATCTAGGTTTTACTGTTTTCTTCGCCTCCTATCCTTATAAAATGCGTCTAACTGTATATCTCTCTCCCTCAATTAGCTACTTGCTTTTAACAGAGTGAATCTAACAGTGAACAGCAAAGTGGCCAACCAAGTGACCTTAATGAATGGGAAAGGATGCACCTGGCTACAATCTTTCAAATCGCATCCTAATTCGACATATTAAATTCCATATGCATATACATCAGGTCAATTCGATATTATTTGCATCAGATGGGATAGAGGATTAGAAGACCTAGTATGATACACCTTTTAATACCAAGACAAAGAACAAATCTTTCTAACATGGCTCTTCACGTTGCTAATTAAACCCTCTAGGAATATGAATGTGTGGCCTGATCCGATGTTTCCATTATTTTCGTGACGATAATAAAGTTCATGTGTGTGCAAAAACCTTGAGGCCATAGAGATCCTTTGTAAAGAAAAAGAATCATTCAGTGTAGGCTGATGGTTTTTCTATAACTGCAGGTGGGCTAGGCAAAAGTTGTTTCCTTTGTTCCGCCTAAATATGTAATTGACTAGTTACGTATATGTTCCACTGTTGCAAAATCATTTGCATTCTCCCGACATGTTACTCTAGCATGATAATCAGCGCTTGAGTACTTTCTAGAGACCTTCGGCGACTGATGTGAGTAAAACTTTTGCCAAATATTAGTGAGAAAAATCCGGCTTCTACAAATATCAAGAAATTTAGATAAATATTGAAACCGCATAGGATATCACACACACGCACACAAAATTGGATGATCAAAATAATTATAATAAAAATAAGGAGACATAATGTTTGTAATTTATTCAATCAAACATGCTTATATATATATATATATATATATATAACTGCATTGATATATACATATATATATATATAACTGCATTGATATATACATATATATATATATAACTGCGTTGATATATATATATATATATATATATATATATATATAAAACTGCATTGATATATATATATATATATATATAAAATTGCATTGATATATATGTATGTATACATATATATGCATTGATATATATATATATATATATATATATAGACAGATAGATAGATTCAGTGATAAATACATATATATATATATATATATATATATATATATATATATATATATATATATGTATAATATGAAAATATATACGTTTAAGTGTGTGTAATTTCTGTATATATTATTTATATATTATATATGCGCGACACATATTGGAAATCGCTCAATATCGGTGATAGAACTGACATTTGTCTAGCGATCGCAAGGTCGTGAAATTTTAGGCATATCTGTTTGAATAAATTTCAAATATTATGTCTGCTTATTTTTATCATAAATCTTTCATTTTCATTAATATTTTTTTCGGAATATTATAATTGCAATTGTAATATAAGAAAAAATATTCGAAAATATAAACGGATTATGATGAAAATAAGCAGACATCATGTTGTAAATTATTCAATCAAACATTCCTCTCGCTGTGTATATAAATACACACTCGCACACACACACACACACACACACACACACACACATATATATATATATAATACTGAAGTTAGCCAATAAAAGTATGAAGTGCCAATCAATATAGAGCGTTACCTGAATAAGATGTGTGTTATTAATGGAAAAGGAGCAAGTATGAAGTGAACATGATGAGGATAAGGCAGTTAAAATAATGGTTCCCTCATGAAGAGGTTAAAATTGTAGAGTTCTGAGAAGCATCATCAGGTGATGTTGTTTAAATGTTTGAATATATATCGATAGAGCAAGAATCTTCTTGTGCCTATCCTTACCTATCAGGTGTGATATTGTTGATTTAAACATTTTCTAGAAAATTGTTCTGGCGAGCTTTCAAATTTAGGAAGTAAATTTTAACTCTTTGAGAGCAGTAAGACATTGACAGTTACAGTTAATCCTTTTACAGTTGAAATCGCAGGAAGTAACCGAAAATTCTATCATAGAAGATTCTTGTGTTATTCCACTCGTTTGGGGAAGTCGATTTCAGCTTCTTGCTATCCTTGTCGACTTTGATATACAAAAAAATTAAATTTCAATCGTAATATTCTTTCCTGATTATTATTTTATTGTTCTCTCTCCTGCATAATGATTTCAATTTTCTCATATCCCTTCTCAGGTAAACCATAGTCTTAATGGCTATATTGCGTTTCTTGCGACGAAATTATTAAAATATCAAAACAAATGTCTTTCTGGATGAATATTTTACACCGACATTAGTAGACGGTGTTAGTTCACTAGTAAAATCCACAGTTTTGAGTTCTCTTTTTCAATGAACATTGATACCACGAAATATCATTATTGTACTTTAACCGGGTGAAATTTCGAAAACTATCTATGTATTGATCGATCGATCTATGGGGTGGAAGTGTTTGTATTTGCCCGCGAAACAACAGAAATAAACGAATATTTCGACAGCAAGAGAATTAAACTTAATCACAGTTTCCGTAGTTGGCTAAATCAGTGCAGACATTTGACAAAAGTCCAGAGATCCTCTTTCCGTGTAACATCTTTGATTATTCGCTTGTAAATATTTAACATGAAAGCGTAACGAAAACTATGTTCGAGTTAATGTCTAGACGTGACTAATGCCAGAGAATTTGTTTCTCACTGGGTTAACAGAAGTTGAGTCAGTGAACCAGATTTATAATACGTATAACTGCATCGATATTTATGCACACACACACACATATATATATATATATATATATATATATATATATATATATATATATATATATATATATTGAGCCAGCAGATCATTATTCAAACATATATTGTTAAATATAACAGACAGCGAATGTATATTATGTTTGATCGTGTGCTTAGATCGAGGAATAACATAATAAAAACTATCCAATGGTTGGACAGTTTTTGTCTTTATTTCCTCCCGAAAATAAAGCTATTATGCGAAGCTTAGAACGGCCCGTGATCAAACATAATAGACATTCGATGTGCGTTATATTTAACAATATATGTTGGAATATATATATATATATATATATATATATATATATATATATATATATAAAAATTTATATACTACTTTTTTATTATTAGATGGAGAGTACGTGTTTTATTTATATATATATATATATATATATATATATATATATATATATATATATGACAAACTTATCCAATTCCTCATGACGCTAAACACAGCGCACGCCTCAATTAAGTTTGACTATGAAAAATCCACAAGATCAGTAATATTTTTAGAGACCTGCATTTACATAGATGAAAACAGGAAACTACAAACGGCACTACACACTAAAATCACCGACACCCACAACTATCTACACTCTAAGTCTTCCCACCCTAAACACCTCAAAGAGAACCTTCCCTATTCACAAGCTCTTAGACTCACAACATGGGGCTATAAAAAACACCTAATAAGGAACAAATAAATAAAGCAATTTCCACACCTACAGAAGACATCCTAATGTACAAGATTAAAAATAAATCTAGCCGCATTTCTCTGGTAACCACTTTCAATCCCACTCTGCCTTTACTATTCCAAATAATCAAAAGTCGCTTGGAAATACTACATCTCAAACCAGACCTAAAATAAATTGTTTGAGGAACCCGGCCTTCTAGCTTATCTTAGACCTAAGAACCTAAAAGAAATCATAGGTAGTAACCACATTTCAGGGGACAAGGTAATCTGTAATAAAGCAACAACAAAAACAACAGGATTTTCCCGACCATGTAACAACAAAAGAAGTGTATGCTGCAACCACATTAAACACACAAATTCATTCACTATCTCAGTCACTAAATCTACTTTCAAAATCTACCACGACTCTAACTGTAGAAGTCATGACATAATTTACCTCCTAGAATGCACACTATGCCAAAAACTATATGTAGGAAAGTTTGAATTGGCCTTTCACTACAGAATTAATAATTATCGCAATCGAATTAAGTCGACTCCCCATGAAAGATTATTACCTGTAGAACAACATTTCCGCCTAGAAAAAAAAAGATTTTCAAACTCTTGCCAAATTCATGAAAGTTGAGAGATTAGAAAAGTCCAGAGCAGATAGCATTAGGAAGATTTTAGAGTTCCATGAAAATAAGTGGATACAACGTTTAAAAACGCAATATCTAGCCAGGCGTAAGCATACATTTAACAATATAGATAGTATTAATATATAACCCTACAAATCAAAACCTACCCATATTTCTCACCCACACAAGACAGACATGCTTGCGGAGTAGTTGGGGCCTCACACTTATACACACACACCCACACACACACGAATATACACACTTACACACATCATACTCACTCACTCCCTAATGAGCCAAATGTTAACACACACCCATAGTAATATACACGCTTACACATATCATACTCACTCACTCCCTAAGAACCAAATAATACATACAGACACATCCCCTTTCCAGGAACTAATAAAACTGTCAAAATGACCATCCAGCTCTTATTTCAAATAACAACTTAAAAGAGACTGTCTGACCAACACAAAGACTGAACAAAATTCGCGTTAAAAAATTAAAAAAATAAAAAATCAAATGAAAACTACACGCAAAAGTTCATTTTATCCATCAAGACATTCAGTTCTGTTGTTCACTGCGACCAGCAAGCAGAAAATTATTTTTGTCCTGATGATGGCCATGTTGGGCGAAACTAGTCGAGGAATCTAAATGAAATAATAATAAAAACGAAATAATATTAATATACAACCCAGTGTACCTGAAGATTTTAATTCTTTAATATTTTAATATTTTTTAATTGTTAATGAAACGTGCATGAATATATATATATATATATATATATATATATATATATATATATATATATATATATATATATATATATATATATAACCGTATATATTTAAAAACATAAATCGTAATTTACGTTAAAAATTAATCTGGGACAACGTATTTAAGTAGATATTTATTTTTTATGGCTACATGTAAGCAACACGTCCGAACTAGGCTTATTTAAGCATTGTGAAGTAACCAATTTTTATCAAGATATAAGTCATAGTTATTTACGTTTCTCGTTATATCATTTAGCTCTTGATATAATATACTAGTAAAGTGATAGTGAGAAGCCATCATTCTTTAATTGCCAGAAACATTTCGAAAGAGCAGAGCTGATTTATATATTTTTTTATTATATAAGCTCATTCGATAATGGTAAAAATTCAATTTCCAAAGTTTTTCAGTGGAACAAAAAAAATTAACATCGCTACCTAAATGCATACTCGCTTGGTATATAATATTTTCAGTCTTACATTGACCGTTTAAGGGGCAGATCATATTTTTTTCTGCAATTGCTTTTGTTTCTATCAATATTCACGTCATCCTTGTTGGAAATAGATTTGTCTAATATAATGTTGTTATGCTGGGATATTGTTTTATCTATGTTGTTAACGCAGCTATAGCTGATTTTAACATTACTTTTGTTAAAAATCATTTTATTTTTTGGGAATGTTTATAAGGCTTATCGGTTCAATTCAGGCAAATTCTTCCGATATTAGTTTGAAACATGAACATGATATTAAACCATGTAATTTTACGTTTACAGTGTTTCTGTTTATTTTCTCTTTTGTTTTTTGGGGGTTTTTTCTATTAAATACTCTAAATTTACTTTATGATTGTTTAGTTCTAAAGCCTATATATATTTAATTTTATTTTTAGCAAATATTTCCCTATTGCTGGAGTTGATAGATAATCTAAATTGGACTGATTTATGAAATTATCTAGAATTTTGTTATGGTGGTTTGATTCTTTACTTGGCGATATATCGTTACATAGCTCTTTTGGTATATGGTTTGTAATAACCATGATACAAGTCTACGGTCACATCGAGAAAGTTGATCACTTTAGCATTGGTGGTAGTGTTAACATTTAATTCGTGATCTTTAAAAATAAAATTCAGTTCATTTCTCAATCGGTCTATTTTTCGTGGGCATGTTTTACGCAGGAGAATTACACCTTCATCTCTATAAAATCCGGTGTCCTTAATGTCGAAAATCAAAGTCTCGACAAAAATAATAATCCAACCTATTCACATGCCTCTGCAGAATCAGATGTTCTCAATGCAGTTTTAAATTCTGTGTTTATTCTTTTGGTCCACAGATAACCATTACGAAATAGAATAGGTATTTATATCTGCTTTATGATATTTATTTCGCGATCGCTAAAAGGACAGTAGTTTTTCATTAGCAGATTCGCGGTGATTGACGGGTAAATGTCACAAATATCGAAATGGATGAATGTACATACATTCTTCCATTTTATATTATTAAACTATTCTATGGCCTCTGCTGTCGGATGGCACTGGTTACTTTCTACAGCATTTTAGGTGTATTTGCATTTGTCTTTCAAGGACGTTTTTGCTTATTTTAACGATATTATTTTTGGTTTGAGTAATCGGTATTAGATGTTGGGCTTCGTATGTGACGCAATTTATTTCGCCAGAAATTCGGAAACGGCATGCTGTATTGCATGGCATTCGCTCCGTAATCTTCAATACGAACATTTCAAAGTGTTTGTGTGTCAATCTGAGGACATTATAGAATATTCAGAAAGATTTGCATCACTGTAATGGTGATTAAAAGGTGTTTGTAGTGATCACTACAGATGGCGACGTTATGTCTCCATTCAACTTCCCACGTGAGGCCTAAATCAAGTGCCTTGAGGAGGTAGTGCTGCCCAGGGTAAAGAGGGTGGCTGCTGCAAGAACTTACGTCTGGCAACAGGAGACAGGCTGGAGAAACCAGTCATGGCTGTCTGACAATATCTGCAACCACATTACCTTTTACCTACAAACCCTGTGATTATCATGTGTGAGACCAGTTTAGCGAGAGACCTGCAAAACTTTTTCAACGCCCTAATTAAAAATATATGTTAAAACGTGGTGTCAATTGTTATGCTCATTTTTGCGTAATATCGACGACAATTTATCCATCGCACTCAGTGTGTATATATATATATATATATATATATATATATATATTTGAAAAGGGCCTAAAAACCATACCATATATATATATATTTGGAAGTGCCTAAAAACCATACCACGGGTTGACCAAAGCGCATGTGAGTGGAATTGGGTAGACGAAACCCTTGTGTTCCGTCGATATCTGTGCTAGTACGAAGTCACAAGTCATCGTGGCCGAGGTTTTGAGCGTGCTAGTCTTTTTTAAATTATTGATCACGCTAGAAACTGTACCTAAGTCCTGCTCAGCATAGTTGCAGTGTAAACCACAGGTTGCCTCTGTGGGTGTTGAATAAACACAAATGCGCTTGGGCAAGCGTGTCCAATAAAGATTGGATAGCCGCCCTAGTAGACAGGTATCCTCGAATAAGAGTGGCAAGCTATACATTTGCAATATATATATATATATATATATATATATATATATATATATATATATATAAAGAAATGTACTCATAAGGTGTGCTATATTTATGGGATAAAGTGCTTAATATCAGAGATAGAGCGTGTGTCAATATGAAAGTGAATAGTGAAGTCAACACTTACAGGCGATAGGCTGTTTTCATGATAGATGCATCTAGCATGAAACAGCCTGTCGTCTCTAAGAGTTGACGTCAACGTCCACTTTATTATATATATATATATATATATATATATATATATATATATCCACACTTCACCTTCACCACTATAATGAAATCATGTGCTGTTGTCGGGCTGTCGGTTTCTTTAGGAACTGATCTGTTTAACCATCATACGTCGATATATATATATATATATATGCACACACACACACACAATATATATATATATATATATGCACACAATATATATATATATATATATATATATATATGTGTGTGTGTGTGAATATAATATATATATATATATATATATATATATATATATATATATATATATATATATATATATATATATATATATATATACACACAGATATAGTTATGTGTGGGGGTGTCTATGTGTGTGTTTATATGTTTTACTATACAATAACAAATTACCTTTTAATTTCGTTTTTCTCTACTGATTAAGTTGTTTTATATTGAAATTAACTCTCTAAAGTTCTTTTTTAATTATACATCCGAGTACTTTCGACTGCAGGCGACGTTACTAGTTTAGTAATTGCATGTTTAACAAATTCTGTCCTATTGGAATCAATTTTAATTCACTTTGAGTTGACTTCATTAATAATGCTCAAATTGAATTTATTTTTGATATGCACTTTATTAGAAGATCTCCAATGGAAAACATTACCCTATAAAAGTTGGCTGTTTTCCTTTATTCCAATGACTTGCTGAATCTTAGATCTTTCTTTGCTTTGAGTCATATATAATATTTAGTGTTGTCTATTAAAATGTGTCGTATTTTAGTACCGTTTTTTAAAAGTTGATTTGTATGTGTATGACACATAACAAATCAACATCCGAGGGAGGGTTGTAAATATATGACAAATTTAAAAAAATTAATTTTGTTTGTTGATTATTGTTAGAGATAAAATGAATTTAAGGACATGAGAATTCATGAATATAATTATAGGTAAAGTGGATTTTGAGGTGCTGAATTATTTCCAAGAATAAGACTTGATGTTTCGAATTTTTTTTTAACAAATTATAAAGCGTGGATCATGAGATATCCCATACAGGTCTTTTCATCTTCTTTATAATTATTATACATCTGGTAAGGATAAACTTGTTTAATAGAGTCATTCTAGGTAAACATAATTTCAAACAGATAAATATTACTTAAACCCTAATAAAAATATCGGAATGGGATTGCCATTTGCAAACTTACCAAACTTTCTACATCGATGTAGGCATTAAAAAAATATTTTCCAAGATTTTAGACACTTGCTCTGCTTCCAGTTCACAAGAAGGGCTTCGCGAACCACCGTCATTCAGGAGGAAAGTGCAACTGCACATTGCATAATTGTTACTTGAGAAGATTTAGATAATTGGCTAATCGATGTCTTCCTAACACGAAAGGAAAGCTTTGATATTTCCTTCCTTGTATATATATATATATATATATATATATATATATATATATATAGAGAGAGAGAGAGAGAGAGAGAGAGAGAGGGGAGAGAGGAGGTAATTTTGGATTTTGTTTTGCAATTTATATGGTCAGTTATAATACATTGACCTCTTTTTTGGGGTCAGTTTTAATATACTAGGTTCCACTTGGATAATATACCAACGAATTTATTACCCGAACTACGTATATATATATATATATATATAGTTATACTCGTCTGGAAAAACCTTAGGTGTTTTGGTTTGTAAATGACATACCAATACCCAAGGAAAAATAAGGTATAAAAAAGAAAGAACTAATAACATGTAATTGAGGCGAAAACAATCGTTCAAAATCCAAGCTCAGAGTCCAAAGGAAAAAAAAAACACCAAAACGAGTAAAGTAAAATGAACTAAGTAAAGTGGTAATTTCCCAAAGTAGAGAAAATCTAACTATGAACATAAAGCGCCAGGTAACCTACCTAGGTTTCACCTACGCGGATCGTCAGTGCCCCCTGACGATCAACGTAGGTATATATATATATATATATATATATATATATATATATTAGAGAGAGAGTGCAGAGATTACCTGTCCTTACAGAAAATGACATTTATATATATATATATATATATATATATATATATATATATATATATATATATTAGAGAGAGAGAGATTAACTGTACTTACGGAAAATGACGGCTATATTTAAGCAAGTTAACAAATGCATTGCTGATATATTCTGCATTAATAATATAGGATGATTTAATTAAATTTTTTCGTATGTAATTTTTTTTTATTTCATCGCATTATATTAAAAAACTATCCAAAGAAAACTGACACGAAAAAATAGAAATAAAATTAGTTTAATTCCAATTGAATAACATCAAATTTCTTATGAAATATTTCGTTGTTATTGTCTTTTTGATTACGTCGAATAATACCTTCTTTTAACGACGCAATATCTCATTACTAAGAACGGATGATCAGATGGTCTGACCGATTAAGATACCTCTATATCATAGAAAAAAAGTTTTTCTTTGTGTAATGGCTATCCTGATGTCTTTACGAATCATTAGTCTTGAGCTGTTGTTCGATCTTCAGTCGATTTCTAATATTTATAGAATTTATTCATTTCAGTAAATTTATTTATCGACAGTATAGCTTTTTAATCGTTTATATATTTGTGTTTTTCAGCAATCTGTATTCAAGTGATTTTTTTTTTCAGTTTGTTGAGTATTTTTTGGAATTTGCTATTTGAAAATACCGACACGGAAGAAATTTCAACTTACTGCTCGTGTTAAAAGGTCTCTTCGGATCAGCATTTTCATATCTTTTTTTTTTCTTCAAATGTCGGGGGGAACAAAATCGGATACTGTTCGATAAAATTGACATTTGGAATATCGAAGTGTGAAGAGAATTTAGATGAAAGTAGACAGTATTGTCATATTCAATTAAGAATTACTTTTTGTTTGAGAAGAATTCGTGTTTCTCCATGGTGCGTTGAGGAACCAGTTTTGAAACCAGGATTTTTTTTTTCTAAAAAAAATATATATTTCCAACTGGTTAAAATATCGATATTCTGGTTTCTTTCAGAAAGTAGATCAATTTATAAAAGCAGTTCGATTTCATTGTTCATTGAGGAGATATAAATTGACACGATCGTGAAGGACGGAAATGTATATGAGTAATTATTAGATAAATATATTCATATTGATAAATCGATGCAGGTAGTAAAAAATATGAACGTCTCACACACAATAAGTTTGCTACTTATAAAACATAATAGTTATTTTAAAAGGACCAAAGTAAGAAAACTTATTTTGTGGTTTTTCAGTCAAAAACGCTGCCATGATAGAGACCACTCGTTTTTTACAGTTGCCGACAGGATTAACTTATTATATATAAAATATTGTAAATGTTTCTAAATATATACTGATTTTCACATTTTCTTTCTGTATGTGCCGTGTCCTATAATGATGTGGGTGATCATAACGCTCCCTAACATCTTGTAACCCTTAATAAATTGTCTCTTAATTCCTGTTCTGCCAACCAGTTACACAAGCTGGTTAGGCAGGGGCCAGGCGCTGATATCCAATGTCCTTCTTGTACTGCGCTTATTTCGTGATTATAACCTGAGATGTATGACTTTTAAAATTGAGTTCGTAGATTTAAAAAGTTCGTAAGAGAAACATTTCACTCGAAAGAAATATCGAATATTCTTTCTAGGGAGCAACATAGGGTTTCCTAAGATAAGATCTATCTGTAATTTTTTTTTCAGATTTTTATTCGTTCTACATATATATTTCTTTTGTCTTCGATGACGCTGTATAGCGAATATTGATTAATACCCCCCCATTTTGCATTTCCATGTTTTTGCCCCTCAATTTTACGGTGTGTAATCTACTGTACATATACTTTCGCTTTCCCCTCTGTTTTAGTTTTATATAACATATATCTATTTATACAGTGTAACCCGGATATAAGAGAGTTGTCGGGACCGGAGACGAAGTCTCTTATATCCGGGTTTGGTCTATTATATATACATTAACACAGGCTCTAATTTGAGACCAGAGAAAATCTTTCTTATATCCGGGTTTCTCTTATATCCGGGTTACACTGTACTTTAAAATGTTCATTTTTTTAAAGCTTTAATATCATTCTGTACTCCCGTAAATTATTTAATATAGTGTTAAATAAACAAGATATATGTATATATTTGTTAAACGAAGAAAGGGAAAATCAGTTTGTTGATAAAAATATATATAGAAGGTAAAAAGATTGGTAATTAATTGTGTAATGATATATAAACACAGCCAATATGATGTACGTATCATCCCCACACGTTTCTGAATATATCCCTTTAGATTTGACTACTACCTTTATGTCTTCAGCTAGTACGAATACAAGCAAATCACATATTCACTTTTATAAGTAACGTTTAAATTAACAAGTATAGCTTAATAAGTGAAGATTTTCTTAAAGAGGGTTGTTCCTTCGTTACTACAAAACGGTCACTGATATTAACAAGGCTTCAGCAACTGCTACTATAAATATTATTACAGAAGCTTGTGTTGTACCTACGTGTTGTTTCAATTACAAACACAGTGTCTTTTGCCGTCATTATTGGTTACCTATCAGCAAATCCTTTCCATACCAGTTACACCTTTTTGCTAACATCATTCTCCTAAGAGAAAGGATGCTATCTCTCTAGAGAGAATTAGTCGTAGCATATCGGCTGTTGCAACTGCTGCTATAGCTCCGAAAGACTGCTGCTCGTAGAACTGCTACTACAGTAAGTTCAACTACATGACAACGACAGCAGCAGGTGTAATCCATCGCGGAAATATTAGTGCAGCAAATACTAAACTACCACATGAGCTGCTGCCATCTCTTCTGCAAACTAGCAGCACAGGGAAAACTATTGGGATCGTTTCATGCAACCTTTGCTGATGTTACGCTTAGGAATATTTAGACACCACCACACCGGCGATATCCCAACCTCCAACACCAGCATCACCACCCATTCTGGAATGTGTTGGATGTACGACCGGGGTCGGTGGCCTGAGGGACGTTAGTCAAGGGAGGGTAACCAACCCCCCCACCCTGGCCCGCACCCCTTCCTAGATAGCGATGTGGCTTACCGTAACCACGTCGTGTCAACAACTATATCTGCAAGAGCGTCACCAACATTATCCTCATATTCATCGTCAACATCATCAGCAACAGCATCGAGCGCAGGTCAAAGTCAACCAGCCACCGCCGCCGCAGGAGCCACTACCACCACCACCACCACCGAAACCACCTCAGTCGCTACAACAAATAATTCTTTTACTGCAAACCCCAAATTCTAATAAACAGCATCCAAATTGTTACCATTATCAACTATTTCGTTGTCACCGCCGTTTTATTTATTGTCTGGTGGAGAAAACTCGAACCTGCGTTCTAACCAATAACACTGACACCTTCCCATTCCTACAATCTACTGTTAATAATAATTTCCCTGACTACACCACGATTGGTCTTTCTCGTTTACAACCTTTTCGGCAGAACAAGATTTTATTCCAACCTTTGATCTTATCTCCGCTGTCTTGTTTTTCTTCCTACCTGACACAACCATTCATTTGGAACCTAAAAAGTATTCTGAAAACCTTCACTTTTCTTTTTTCTTTCTCCTTTCTTATCTCGTCTGCTATCTTCTCTTTCTTCTTATTCTTTCAAGTAACGAGCCATTTTCGTCGAAGATTACCTTCAGTCCATACCCAGGTCACCTACCAACGCACACCCTTCGATTCTTGGCTCTTCTTTCTAACATTTTCACTTAACAAAATTACAAACCACTTTCTCTCACTTTTCTACATTTTCGTTTCTAACGCCTGTCATTATTCGGAGTTCAACAGAAATTTCCCCGTCTCCAAATTCAACATCACCTTCCTTAAAAAAATCGCCACATTTGTTGACACCCCTTTCACCATTTACCCGTATTTCACCCGAGAATTTCCGATTAAAAGTCAGCTTTCTGATCTCCCCTGTATTTTTGCTTCTCACCCGAGTTTCAAATTCCGTAGTTTCTGTTACCGATTTTTTCGGCACTTGCAAGTTATCTCGACACAGACACACGTATATCTCTCACTGCTACATCTATCTTCCACACACCAGAAATTTTCTTCGAAATTTACAAATACATTTCGTCCTTTCCTCTTTTGTTTTCCTTCACATATACCGACTGAATCTGTAACCCCTCTCCTCCTGGAATATTTAATTAACAATACACAAACGTCTCCGTTATTTACGATTAATACTGCTACAACCCCACTTTTAATATCTGTTGGACCCTCTAAAGATTTATCAACCCCGATCCCATCAGCAAAGTCGATAATACTTTCAGTATCATTAACAAACTTAAAGACAACTACAAATACAAAAATAAATTCATTACGACTAACAACGGCGAGAGCTTTGAATAAACTAACATTTCTATGATCAATCTTCATAGCAGTAGTAGTCGCAGCAGTAATACGAATGTACAGAAGTGTCAGTAATTTTGGAGAGTACCTATTATGTTTACTGACTAAATTTATCACCATCACTAACACGATCATCATCAGCAGTACCAAAAAATCCAACTACTTTTAGGAGTACCAACCAGTCTACCACTAATATTTTCTCTAAGTGCTCGATATTGTTTCTTTTTTATTGTATTATCACCAAGCGTGCGTATAAATCAAATGTGTGTGTGTTTTCGGTGTGTGGGAGATATACATATACACACGCAACCATACACAGTTATATACATGAATATATATTTGTAAATATATATGTATATCGATATATATACGCACGAAGCAGACAGATATATGTTGAGTTGTATAGATACACTTGACTATATGTATAAACACACGTACACGATGATGGATACTTATTTTTTTAAATGTTATCATAACCCTGTCTACATTGGAAAAACTTTACTGCTACTGGAACAATAATATTTTAAAATATTAGGAAAATATTAAAAGAAAGAAAGGATTTTAAAAAGTCGGTTTGCGACGAGCTGCATTTCATCTAAACCAAAACATTCGGAAAGCGTAAGTATTATGATCAATTCCTATTCTAAAAATACAAAGAGTAAAGTGTGTTCGTGATTCTGTCCATAAAATGTGGATTGATATTTAGATTCTTCAACTCAGAGATATGTTTGAATACATAGATATTATTTTATATCGTTGTTGTAATGTTATCTACCTTTTATACGCACACACACACATGTAATTAAAAATATCAAACTTTTGGCAATATTAAAAAAAAAGGCCAAATTAATGACAAAAGCGGTCAATAAAATTTTACAAAAACGAAAGTAAAGAGCAAATAAGACAATACATATATATATATGTGTGTGTGTGTGTGTACACATATATATATATATATATATATATATATATATATATATATATATGTGTATATACATATGTGTGTGTATGTACATACACATATATATATATATATATATATATATATATATATGTGTGTGTGTGTGTATATATTCTGTAACTCCTTGCTTCCCAGTGGCTTCTCGCCTTGCTTGGGATGAAACGCTTAAAAAATATATGATTATATATGTGTATATATATGCATATATATATATATATATATATATATATATATGTGTGTGTGTGTGTGTGTACATATATGTAGAGGAAAGAGTTGTATATGTATATATATATATATATATATATATATATATATATATATATGTATGTATATGTATATCCATATATAATATAAAATAAATTATATATATATATATATATATAAAGGGTGTTTTATTAATAGGGATCAAAATCAGGAGTAAATAAATCAGTGCTATTGGTGAAAATTTATTTATTTTCTATTGGGTCATGTTATGGAAGTGATGGCAATTATGTGTGGAAAATAATATCTCCCAAATCTAAAAGAAAAAAAATATATATATATATATATATATATATATATATATATATATATATATATATATATATATATATATATATACAAACAATGTGTATAAGTGTGGAGAACCTGAAAACGTACTTTGGCTAGACGAAAAAGATTTTTCCCGAATTCTGAATTTTGATCAAATTCTAGTATATGCGTTTGGACAGAAACTATTGAGTATCACATCGTGTATATTAATATATGTGTATATACATATCATCTACCTGTAAATGTATATAATTTGTGTGTATGTGTGTTTGGTGTTGTTGTTAGCAGGAAATACAATAGACTGCGTTCGATTCTCTGTCGACACTGACGATGCTTACTGAGCAAAGAATCTCTGATGACCTTAGCAGAGGCTTGAATCTACATTTCCCTTATGAGTGCCCTATCGAGAGATATATCTTTGCGCTTTGTCATGTCAAGATGACTGAAGGAAAACGGATAGAATGTGTCGGTTATTTGGAAAAAAGTATCACTCATCCGCGATTATTTTACCATTCATGAAGTAACTGCAAAAAATTGTTATTCTTCGACAAGAAACTTTCAAATGAATCGTTCTCTATATTCTCTCTCACTCTGCACCTCCCTCTATCGCGCGGTCACACACAAACTCCACTCTCGCTTTCTACTCTCTCCCTCGCACACTCCCGCACACACAATTCCCGTCATGCACGCACAATCATTCTACTGTCTCTCACACACTCACAAACACACGACGGTGTGTATGCACGTTGATTTTAAACATATATTCAAACGTATATATATATATATATATATATATTAACAGCAACAAGGATATGTATGACATTTTCAAACCAAATGTTTATATATACGAAAACGCTGATATTAACCTTCATTATAGTGATATAATTTTATGTTTTAAAAAGATATATCTTCTGAACATATATATATATATATATATATATATATATATATATATATTAGAGAGAGAGGGAGAAAGAGAAAGACTTGTGTGTGTGTTTGTATCACATACGCACATGTGCAAACATGGTTCTCTTGTACATGTTCATTTTTATCTATCTTTCTCAACTTCTCTTTCTGTCTCTCAATTCTTTCTCACTCTCTATCTCTCTCCATACACATACACGCACACACACATGCACACACTTATATATACACACAAGAGACACATATGCATACATTTTATATATATATATATATATATATATATGTTTGTGTGTGTGTGTCTGTTTGTGTACTATTATAAAGACTTTAATTAGTGTGTAACATGTTGACTGGACTTCTCAATTTTTTTATATTTATCTGCTGGCCTAGAAATCCAGAATCTTATAAATTATACTTCCTAATATGCAGAAAAATAATGACATAATCAAGATGTTGACGATCTACACTATTTATGAAAAAAGCAGGTTAGAAAGAAACCCTCCATCTATAATGGAAAGTCAAATGAACTTGAGAGACGTACTATCCTGAAAAAAATTTCTTAATGCAAAGATCTTATAAATTTTAGCCAATAGTGGCACTGGCTGCTCGGTCAGTGAATGCCGAATGTTTCTTATTTGAAAACGGCTAATGTTATTATTTCCATTCACTTTTTTTAATGGGGAATCACTTTCAAGCCAAGTGTGCATTACATTCAAGCTACATTTTACCTGGTGCGCACTTGTCTGGAAAACGGTTCCACGGTTTAAATAAAGAACACACGTTCTATTCGCGTCGAACGGAAATTTCGGTTACAAGCCTTACAAATTCTTATTCGGTAGATTTTTATTTCAAAGTATACATAAAATAATAAATAAATAAATAAAAAGTAACATGAGTAACCTTTAAATATAAGGTTTGTCTTTAAAAGAAATAATGTGTTTTAAAAAATGCATTAAATTAATATATATATATATATATATATATATATATATATATATATATATATATATATATATATAAACCTAGTGAGCCAGACAAACCTACCTAGGTTTCACCTAAACGGATCGGCAGATTTTTACCCTAAAGATTGATTTGATTATTGGCAAATCAAAAAATTGAGGGTTTTTCGAAACGAGTATAGTTATCTTTTATTTATATATATATATATATATATATATATATATATATATATATATATATATATATATATATATATATATTTGTGTGTGATTGTACTAATTCAAAAGAGTATTCAATAATGTGTTCTTAATTTCTTAATCTATGTTTTGTTCAACAATCATTTCATATTGATGTTTTCGTGTCGTTTGCTTTTCTTTTTTCGCTCTCTTTTGCTTAATAACCACTAATTAATATATTTAGTTTAGATAAGCGGCAAAAAAGTTGCTGACTAATACATTAAAACAAAATATTAAAACTCATATCTTGAATAACTTTTTTTGTTTCAAAACACATTTCTCGTTTGTTTTAATTTTTAAAATTAATTTTTAAATTAAAACAAACAAGAAGTAAAAGAATTGATAACAAATGAAAAACAAGCTCGATTTTATTGTTTCAATATTTTCTTGTCGCTGATAAGAGTTGTATATTATCATTGCGTTAAAACCACTCCTCCGTTGATATACTTAGCCCAGTTCACACAGATAGAGAGAGAGACATAATTAATTTCTAAAGTTACGAAATATGTAATATGAATTAATATGCATAACACGTGTTGTAGATTTGCCTGCCGTTTATAGTTGGCGTAACAACTGCTTTCTTTAACACGGAAGAAATAAAAAAAAAACTTCATTGCAATATCTGCTTGTCTTTCCAGGCGTTGTTTTAACATCATTATCGTATCCATCTTCAATATTATCCTCAGTATGAACTGAAACTAAGCTCATCTCTGTTGTCATAATTTCGCTATTTTTTTCGTCTTTCTAGGTATGATTATCATTGTCAAATGAGTTAGCCCTGCCTGTTGCGTTACTATAGCAACTATTATTACCCGTGACTTGAAAGAAATCATCTCTAATTGCAGTTAAAAGTTATATCAGATGAAAAGTCATTTTGCACTCGCTCGTACATGCGTATTGTAATGAATGAAAAATGGATTGAAGTGAAATACATGAGTGCGGGAAGAAAGATAACTGCTGCGAAATAAAGAGTAGAGGCGAGGGCGAGTAAGAGTAAGAAGAAGGAGTGGGAGAAAATAAGAGACATAACAAAAGAGAAGGAACAACCAAAGATAAAAAGGTGGGGGAAATGGAGAGAGAGGTGGCGAGAGATAGAGTAAATAAGAAAAATGAATTGAAGGTGAGAGAAAATCAATTAAAATAAAAATCTAATGATTGTGCGCAGGAATAAAAGAAAAACGAAAGCGATCGTTGAAAGATAGAAAGGAAAGGAAATGACTAAAGAAGGTAAAGAAAGAAAGAAGCGAATATAAATAATGAAAGTAAAGAAAGAAAGAAAGAAGCGTATATAAATAATGAAAGTAAAGAAAGAAAGAAAGAAGCGAATATAAATAATGAAAGTAAAGAAAGGAAGAAAGAAAGAAGCGAATATAAATAATGAAAGTAAAGAAAGAAAGAAAGAAAGAAAGAAGCGAATATAAATAATGAAAGTAAAGAAAGAAAGAAAGAAAGAAAGAAGCGAATATAAATAATGAAAGTAAAGAAAGAAAGAAAGAAGCGAATATAAATATTGAAGGTAAAGAAAGAAAGAAACGAATATAAATAATGAAGGTAAAGAAAGAAAGAAAGAAAGAAAGAAGCGAATATAAATAATGAAGGTAAAGAAAGAAAGAAAGAAGCGAATATAAATAATGAAAGTAAAGTAAGAAAGAAAGAAAGAAAGAAGCGAATATAAATAATGAAAGTAAAGAAAGAAAGAAAGAAAGAAAGAAGCGAATATAAATAATGAAAGTAAAGAAAGAAAGAAAGAAAGAAGCGAATATAAATAATGAAAGTAAAGAAAGAAAGAAAGAAAGAAGCGAATATAAATAATGAAAGTAAAGAAAGAAAGAAAGAAGCGAATATAAATAATGAAAGTAAAGAAAGAAAGAAAGAAAGAAGCGAATATAAATAATGAAAGTAAAGAAAGAAAGAAAGAAGCGAATATAAATAATGAAAGTAAAGAAAGAAAGAAGCAAATATGAATAATGAAGGTAAAGAAAGAAAGAAAGAAAGAAATATATATAATGAAGGTAAAGAAAAAGAAAGAAAAAAGAGAATATACATAATGAAGGTAAAGAAAGAAAGAAAGAATAAAAATAAAGAAAGAAAGTCTGAAATAAATAATAAAGTTATAAAGTGAAACTAAATAATGAACGAAAAAAAAAGCCAAAATAAATAAAGAAAGAATATAAAAAAGCGAAAGTAAACGTAAATAGAAAGAAAAAAATGCAAAACAAAACGAATATAAATAATGAAAGAAGAAAAACGAGAATAAGATTTATATCAAAGAAAAAAAGAAAGGAAAATAAATGATGAAGTTACAAAGAAAGTGAAAAAGAAAGACATGAAAATAATAGACGACGAAAGGAAGCAAGGCAGGAAGTAAATGAAAATGACATATGGTAATAAAGTAAGAAAAAAAAAAAACGACTAAATAAACTAACGTAAACAATGTATAGAAAAGAAAAGAAAAACTACACGTAAATAGATGAAGCGCACGCAAAAGAAGAAAGCATGAATGAATGAATAGCTAAGTGTGAAAGAAAAAAAAAAGAAAATCATACATAGAGAGAATAAGACGAATAAAGAACAGGAGGAAAATTGATAGATAAAATTAAATGACTTTTAAGAAATCCCAAAATGGAAGGAATCTAGGAGAAATGAAAATTGAAAGACGTTAAAGAATATAAAAAGTTAAATCAGAAGAAAGTAAGATTAAGTGAATGTAAAAAGATATTGGAAAAGGAAAAGGTTTGGAGAATGAGAAACGATAATAAACAATCAAAAAAGAGACAAACTAAAAAAATATCTTAAGTATAAAGGAAAGAATTAAAAGGAAGAAAAAGTATATCTTGATGAATAAATGATTTCATAAGAATAAAGAAGTGTCAGAAGAGAGAGACTAATAAAATATTCCTGCTAGAAAAAGTGATATTTAGAGTTTTTTTAAAAAAAGAGAATATGACAAGGCGTTTAGAAAGTCAGAATCAGAAACGCGACAGTCAACTTGATTGGCACGAATACAGATTCGATACACTCACACCAGCTGAAACATAGAAATACGCAAACGAATGAAACTTGGAACGAAATATTTTTGCTCTACTGTTGGTATTGGAGATTTTGTTTTTAGAAAATTCAAAGAAAATGTTCAAGTCAAGAATAAGAGGTGTATAAATAAAAGCTAGCAGAAAGTGATCGGTAACGATAGAAAGTATAAGAAAATCCTGAATTTAACAGTGTGTCCATTCAATCGAGAGACATATATTTATGCCTGCTTATGAAAACAGTAAAACGGGCTTGAAAATAGCATCATATTTGTTTGCTTTCTTTATTGCTTACCAATAGAATCTAATATAAAATCTATTTTTCAAGAATACTTTTCTGACTTTGAAAATAGATATTATTATTGTGTATATATACGTCAAAACACAAGCACTAATAAATTGGCAGATATTTACACATTCAGACACTGAAGGATTACATTATTTGACGCAGAATTGCCGTAGTAAAAACACATTAATAACCCCTGTGTAATCAGTACTAAATCGTACGAAAAACAAAGGCTGAACGAGTTATTTCATTATTAAACTCAAAACAGAAGAATGAAATCGTACTAAATACCAAATTGCGTACAAATACTTTCGTCAGTCTTTGTGTATATAAGAAAGAAGTAATGTGATATGGAAGTAGAAACTAACAAAAGATAAAATAGAAAATGATATAGAGAGACTGATAATTCTATATAGAGAAACGTAGTAAGTACAAACTTAGATATGCATATATTGAAACTAAAATTATATGGAGGGACTGGTTCAGATATATAAAGACCTGCTGAAACGAACATAGCAAAGCCGCATCATATATATATATATATATATATATATATATATATATATAGAGAGAGAGAGAGAGAGAGAGAAAGATATTGAACAAACTGAGATGGACACTGAACAAACTGGGGTAGATTGAGAACAAAGTGAGAGAAATATTGAACAACACGAGATAGATAAATGGATATTGAACAAACTTAGATAGATAGATAGATAGATAACAGATTGAGATAGATAGATACTGAGAAAACTGAGATAGATGGATAAGGAGCAAAATGATAAATATCGAACAACTAAGATAGATACATACTGAACAAAATGAGATAAAGTGAGATAGATTGATAAATATATAGATAAGTAGATAGATACTGAACAAAGTGAAATAGATCGAACACACTGTGATAAATAGATAGATTGAAAACATGATAAGGAAATAGTGAAACTGAAACGAGGTACGGATTGAGAAGAAAATTAATATGGAGGGGAACTGACATAGTTATAAAAAAAGACAGGCGGAAGTTGACATAGAAAATAATATAAGTAGAAAGAGATATAAATAGAGAAAAGATGAGATAAAGTGAAACAGGTATGAATGGATAGAAAATTATATAAGGAGAAATTGAACGTACCTTAAGAAGTATAAACTTAGATGAGTATATATTTACATTGTCATAAATAGAGAGGAACTGGTATAAAGATGAAAATACGTACGAAGAAAAAAAAGATATACAGGGTGTCCATAAAGTTCGTGTGCATTTTAAAAAATTATAATTTTATTTGTGTTTGCAATAGAAAAAATTTGTAAATAGGATGAGAAAAAAGATTTCAAATCTTCTAATGAACGAGGTTTGGTTGCATACACAATTGTTTTCACATGTCCCCATAAAAAAAAAATTAATGGAGACAAATCTGGCGAACGTGAAGGCCAATAAAATGGTCCACTCCTTCCGAACCATCTGGTAGGAAATTCCTGATTTAGAAACTCTCTAGCACGCAGAGCAAAGTGACAAGTAGCTCCATCTTGTTAAAACACTGTAACATTTTTTACAGATTATTTCTATCATAAATACAAATGAAGTTATTTTTTTTTTGAAAATGCACACGAATTTTATGGACATATATATATATATATATATATATATATATATATATATATATATATATATATATATATATATATATTGGAAAAATACTGCAAGAAGACACTGACCCAGAGACAGACAAGGTGAGAAAAGTTTAATATTAATTTTAACCAACTAAAGGGATCGAAAGCCATTTAAGGTACCATGTTACTTTAATTGACACAGTTTGTATCTTTTTCTAATTATCTAACAGATTCCAACTAAATATGTCCGAATAAGACAAATTTGAAATGGGTAAATAATATCAGGGTTAAATGAAATTGACGTGAAAGCAGAGTTTGAAAAGGACAATATATTTAGTGATTTTCCAAGTGTAGCTTAGACGTGGCACACGGACGAAAGTATGGGGCACTGAGCGAGGATCGAACTTACTATTCCGTCATAATTGTTCTAGCGAGACAAACTTGCTAACCATTACACCGCCCCAAGGTGCCCCAAACGGACAATATATATATGAAGAAATATAGTCTTAAGGTGGCCTGACGATTTCCTCTAGCATGAATTAGTCTGTAGCCTCTAAGTGTTGACTTCTATGTTCACTTTTTTTATATATATATATATATATATATATATATATATATATATATATATATATATATATATATATATATATATATATATATATATATATATATATATAAACAGAAGCTAAGATTGATAGAATTTGATAGAAGAACGTTCAAATTTGACTTTAATAGGGATGTTGATACAGACTGAACCATACAGAAAGACAATGCGAGTAAAATGCTTCAATATATATATATATATATATATACACTTTTCGAAAAGGTGTTTTACTTAATCAGAAAAAAATGGAGTTTATTTATCCACGAATATCTACACTTAGCGAGAAATATGTGCATACATCGTGCGAATAGAGAACATCTTTCAAATAAAATGGCCCGAATAAAAAAAAAGAAATCTTTTTGCTTGTATGTAGAAAGGGTGCTGAAATATTAAAAATAAATACATATTTATATTACATAAATACACTGTCGCCATATAATATTGCATCAAATTTCAGACGGATCAGTAGTTGTCAAATAATAACACTGAAACATTACAAGAAAGCAAATTCGCTATTATTTTAGTACCTTAACAATTATATAATTTGGTATAATGATTATATCACTTGGATCAACGAAGTTAAGCAACAACGATCCGGGTTAATAACTAGATAGTTCACTACTTGGGAATGCCAATAGCTATAAGCGTGTATGCTAGTAGCGTAAAGGATAACGGCTCAGAATCGGAATTCGGTGAACAGAGTTCTATTTCCAGTCGGGTTCTTTAAACTCACTTACCCCTGAATACGCTTGGGAAAGTTATGAATCCACCTTTTCTCCTCCCAGATATGAGGTAATTTGTAGCAGTAAATTATTATTATCTCTAAAAAAAAAAATTATAGCAATAAAAAAAAATCTGTCTTTAAATACCCTCCAAAAGCCTTAGAAAACGAATCAAACAGTCGATCACAAGCACTACATAGAACGTCGGCCTGAGGTTAGAGATTTATAGTAACACACAATTATGATACCATTCGATCTTTACTGAAAGACCCAAATATCTGTGACCTTTTTCTAGACTAAACTAAATATGTTTAAAATCTAAATAGGTTTAAAATGCATGAAAAATTGGCTGAATTCAAGTAAACAACCGTATCTTTCTATATTGCTGTTATGAGGTATTATGTACATTATTTACATTATTCGGACTTTTGTCCTCATCTTTGTCGCCATATTTATCACAACATTTCGGTCGTTGTACGCTCCAGCCTTCTTTAGGTGATTGGAATGTCAAACTGAACCCTTTATTTCGCTCACTGGGGTAGACCGTTCTAGTTCCACGCGCCATGTTTAATAGATGCCTATTATCAGTTATCTCCTGTTATCCAAGTTCTGCCTTAACCGGGTATTGAACTCACATACTTTGGGTCCTGTCACCGGATCTAACCAGCGCCTTTATCAACTGTGCAATATGTTCTTGACAAAATAAAGGTTTCAGTTTGACATTCCAACCACTTGAGGAAGGCCGTAGCATACAACGGCCGAAACGTTGTGATAAATATGGCGACAAAGATGAGGACAGTAGTCCGAATAATGTAAATAATAAACAACTGTATTGTTTATTTATGTATATACAAGGTAATATACACAGATTTGATATAGAAATAGACTATTTTTTATATCTTAATGTATTCTATAACTAAATGGGAAGTTTCTGTTTCTTTCCAAATATGCCCCTTTTTGAAACCTTCATAATTCCTTTTCTTACCAAGTTTATCACGTAAATGATCGTTTTAGCCGATTCATTCCCACCATATAATGCCTCCAAAATGATTTATTCTTGTTATTTTATACCCGACCAGTTTCTGATATGATCCTTTTAAAAGCTTCTGCCGCGTCATATGCAAGTCACTTGAGCCAAGATCATTTATCTGAACGCATTTCGGCGATACGCTATTCACCGACTACATCTCCCCTACCGGCATGCACCAGCGAGAGTATTTGACGTTCAAATACATTAATGTAACCAGTTATGTAATACAGTCACTTTCAATGGCATGTGAAGCGGCTCAAAAGGTAATGACATTCGTTCAAATATGTGAACCAAAGAATTTCCTCTTGAAAAAAAGTCGAAGTTTGTATATTTTTAGTTAAATAGATGAACTTAATTTGATACAAGAGCGGTAGTGTAAGGTATAAGGGAGCTTTCTGCCTATGAGACACAGGTTCGAATATAACCACAGTTGATTTGTCAGGAGAGAGAATTCCTCTTGTTATCGGTCTTGGAGGGGGCGATCCCAGCGTGCGGCACCTTTGGAAAGTGACTGAAAACCATACCACGGATTGACCCAAGTGAGTGAAATTGGATAGATGCGGCGGCCTGGTGATGAGTTCGTCTGTAAATTGGTGGCGCCAAACGCACCTACTTGTTGGAGAAATCGCCGAGGCGGTCAACGCAAGACGTGGCTCGCAACGGTCAAAGCAGATATGGAACTCATGTCCAGTCCTCGCATTTTCGGAGTCCGGCACTGGAATCGCGAATGGCTCGATCATGCTGTCGATTCTGCTGCTGATCGACGGGGGTGGATGGCCTTGACGCGCGATGTGGTTACTTCAATTGGATCCGGCTCAACCCACCCTGGGTGAATGCCGTTACAAGAACAAGAGAGAGATAGATGGAAACTTGAATAGGCCATCGGTAGCTGTGCTAGCACCAATTCATAAGTCATCGTGACCAAGGGTTTGAGTGTGCTAGTCTTGTTAAGATTGTTGAGGGCGCTAGATAACACGCTCTCTCCAAGAAACTGTAACTAATGTCTGCTCAGTATCGTTGCTTTATAAACAACAGGTGGTCTCCGTGGGTTTTGAACAAACACAAATGTGCCTGAGCGAGCCCTAGAATCCTAGAATACGAATTTAGTGCCAGATATAATTTAAAAATTGAACACGCTATGTTTCGCTGAGGTTTCAATGCAACAAGTTTTGAGCACACGAATATTTATGAAAGGGATTATAGTAGGAGTAAGCAAAACCCAATTTCTGATCTTTCATCTACAGAAATAATCAGACAGGTAGGCACTCAGACGAATTCCCTACACAATACTAGTAGTCAGCGAGATAAATAATTTCAAAACAAACCCTTTTTGTATGTACCGTGTTCTTTCAGAACGTTAGCATTCGTGCTTTTTTACAATTTCCTAATCAACTTTGCCCATTTACTATCACTTCTGCATGCCGTTCTGCCAATCATTTACATAAGCTTGTAATCTGGTTCGTTTGTTAATACCAAATGCACGTTTTTTCTTCAACATCTGCTGTGAGTGTCTGATTCTCCAAGACCACTTTCTTCATTACATGTCACTCATTTAAATAACAGTGTCGTTTTTGTTTCCATTTTCATAAAGAAAAAAAAACCTTCTTCATTACTCACATGTTCGCTGTTGGTATTCACAGAATCCTTAGATGAAACTACATTTCTGTTGCCTGAAGACTTTTCTTCATCTTTGTGGAAATTCTCCAACGTTTTCTAACATATAAGTGGATCGATATTACCTACCACTTCAGCACGCTTTTCTTTTTTCTTTATTATTTTTGTTCTTTTTCAAGTTTTTTTTTTTTTTTATATTATTTTAAATCAAGATGACCCAATGTCTATCGGTCTCGCAACATTATCTCAGAAACTGTTTTACAAGCGTGTAAAGGGACCGGTTTTTAATTGTAGACAACGAAGTGAAATTTTATTTTATTTTTCTCATTTTGTCATCGCATGAAAGGAAGTGTTTTTAATTAGCTTGGGCTTACGGTTGTATCACGTTTCAACATGCGTTCTCGTCAGATCACTGAAGTTAAGCAAGGTTGGATATGCGGCCGGTGTAATGGACAAAAGCTCGGAATTGGAAATCAGATAGTCATGGTCTAACTCCAGTCGTATTTCTTATATTCGCATCAGCGCAACTACCCTTGAGTATCCACCTCTTTTCTCCGCAGATATTAGTTAATTAGTAGAACTTGTATCTTATATCAACAAATCATTATCATCTCCTATGAATTCTTTAAAATTCTGAATCATGGACATATACATATATATATATATACATATATATATATATATATATATATATATATATATATATATATATATATATTTTCAGATGACTCTAACGCAAGTTGTTGGTCTGGCTAAATAATCTGTGTTGACTACTTCATTTCCGAGCGTCCAGAGGGGTTTTCCTTTAGGTGTTTTTCTTATTTTCCTTTCGAATATTTCGCGTGTTTAATGATAGTTAGATCTTAGGATAATTTGTCCGTTAGCTACAAAAACGGCTTTGTTTTTTCTTTTATATATATACATACATACATATATATATATATATATATATATATATATATATATATATATATAGACACACCTGAGTGTACCAGCAGAATTGCCCATTTTTTAAAAAATTAAGCTCGAAACTAATAAAGATATCTTACTGGAATTCTCCGAGGTTTTTTAAACACTACTGGGCTCTACTTTGAACCATAAGAATGCATTCAGCTCTGAGTTGAAAAGATGATCACTCTTTCTGTTTTCGCCTCATAACCCATTTTACCTCTCTACTGTTTCGTGTTATTTTAAAAATTATTCACTGTTTTCTTGATGGTTCTTGAATGGACTTTGAAGATGGAAACTAGAGTATGAATGTTCTTACCATTATTCAAGGACTGATGGCATGTTTCCTCTCACCATTGCTCAATTGGGCAAATACAGTGTTGCTGACATAACACGATATTAGCCTGTTCTCTTCTAGCTGAATATCTCAAAGATATCTTGCCAAGATGGCTAAATGTTTTATCTGAAAACCTGGAAAAAAGAAACTCAGTTAATTAATGATTTTTTTATTATACCCAGCATATATATATATATATATATATATATATATATATATATATATATATATATATATATATATATATATATATAATAGACTCTCTCCCGTCGGTTTCGACGTATGACGATCTGACAGCTTATTGATTCAGTTATGAACGTTTGTGCGATAATCTTAAGTAGCATTTATGACCCGCGAGTGATATACAAATGAGGCCACATATGGAGCAAGTGTGAGGATTGTGAGATGAGATCATTGTTATATTGGCTGACCTTTTAGATCTTGCTCTCGCTTCTTGAAGATGATTCAGACAAGCAGATGGAAAATTGCTGAGTCCACTAAAACACGTTGATCTCCATTCTATCCGCTCCAAGTCTAAGCGCTCAAGGGTGTTATGTGGTATATTGACTGCTGACAAATTGCTTTTTAGCTTGTCTTTGTATCTTAGCCATGGCCGTCCTACATTCCTGTAGCCCGGATCTAACTGTCTGTACATTAGGATCTTGGGTATCCTGTCATCAGGCATTCTCATGACATGACCAGTCCACCGTAACTGAGACTGTATGATAAAAGTCTCGATTCCTGCAATATTACACCTGTTAAACAGGTCTACGTTAGATGTCCTATCTTGAAGCTTAACTCCATAGATTGCACGCAGACAGCTTTTATGGAAAACAATGCATCGGATTGCTACGGCTACCAGTGCTTTCGACAAACTTCGTCATCGCTTGTGGAATGAGCGGGCTATTCGACTGGATACGAAAATTCGGTTTTACAGAGCTGTTGTACTTGCTATCCTTTTTGTATGTCTCAGAGTCATGGACTCTATACAGGTACCATATATATATATATATATATATATATATATATATATATATATATATAATTTGCTTCCTTAAGTCTATTTCACCATATCGATAGTGCATTCAGTAATGACCAAACTGATATTTTGAAGACATTCAGATTCTGTAATATCTTAATTATTATTCGAATCCAAGTTCCATTGCTTGAATAGAGACACATATGGCTACATCTACTTTGTACCAGGTAAGATAGTGATATACTTGTGTATTTTGACTCTAGAGATGGATGTTGAACACCCAAGTAAAAGCCAGATTTTCGACTGCTGATTTTTAACAGACTACTCCCACAAAGATAACGACGCAAAACAATATTTCTAATCTTACACTATTTTTCTACTTGCCAATTGAGTTAAACTTCGCAAATATCTTTTAGTGCGTACACCCAAACTCCCACTATATGAAACGAAACATGTTTATTCGAAATGCTGCTTCGAACGCATACGTTTCTTGAATCAACAAAGAGATTATTTTAGTCCTCAAAGTTGAAGGGTTTAATATCCTTTTTAATTTTGTCTAATTACTCTTGCTGTGAAAATCTCTATGTATATTATGTCTAATGAATGTCACTTATCTCCAGTTATCGTTTTTTCTCCAAATAAGTAGACACCTATAACCTAGATAATTTTTTCGTCTTGTATTCATCTATGCACAGATCCACAAAGGAAATCTTAAAGCTACCGAGAAAGAGAGGTGTAAGACGAAAAGATTTATCATTTGTAATTAATATGATCAGCTTAAACTAATTGTAAATTTCGTGGGAAATTAGTTTCCTAAATAAGGTAATCCATATATATATATATATATATATGGTTGGATTGATGTGAGTTTGTGACCCTGGGTTTCACGCTTTCGCGAGCGTCAGAAGCTCACATCAATCCAACCAAATATGTTAGCTCTATCGCTGATATTGAGCGCTTTCTAATAAATACCACGCATATAATATATAAATAATTATCTCCCTCTCCCTCTCTCTTCTCTCTTTATATATATATATATATATATATATATATATATATATATATATATATATATATATATATGAAATGTCCTTTCAATAACTATGGAATATGAAACATTATGTTTAAGATATGCTATCATCTATAAAACATGTGAATGTAAATATAGGCTTGAATAGTTGCCTGAATTGATGGTAGGTAATGCTGATAATAACCACTTAGAAGATATATATATATATATATATATATATATATATATATATATATATATCCCTGAATAGCAAAATATACGTTGAATATATATATATATAAATATATATATATATATATATATATATATATTACAGATCGATATCCAAATGCATGTAATCTTTTAACAGACGATATATGCTAGCTGTTCGATAGCTGAACTACTGCTTACGTAACATATGCACTTCCCTAGTTTATATATATATATATATATATATATATATATATATATATATATATATATATATATGCAGAGAGAGAGAGAGTGAGAGAGATATTAATTAATAGAATAGCATTTCTCAGGTGATATCTTTTTCCAATTATTGTTGTAATTTAATAATGCGATTAGATGGTTTCGTATTTTTATTTTATCGACTTCGTAAATATATTATTCCAGCCGTTCGTCACAATAATAACGAGGACACTTGTCTCTTGGTATCGCCAGTGCAAGGGAGATAGCTCTTGTAGTGGAGGATTTAAAAAATGGATGTAATATACGCAGCGAGATATATATATATATATATATATATATATATATATATATATATATATATATATATATATATATATACCTTGAGTAATGCTTTTTCACATATTTTACAACAGTACGTCAGATCTGATGGTTCGCATTAGTGTTAAAGTTTCAATTCCTGTCGGAGAGCGCTTATTTTCTACGAAATTACTTGAAGATTCTGGCCGAGAAATGTAATTAATACTCTTAAATATATAGACATATATGTGTATATATGTATATATATATATATATGTATGTATACATATAGACATATGTATATATATTTATATATGTATGTATACATATAGGCATATGTATATATATATTTATATATATATATGTATGTATACATATAGACATATGTATATATATATATATATATATATATACATATAGGCATATGTATATATATATATTTATATATATGTATGTATACATATAGACATATGTATATATATGTATATATATATATATATACATATAGACATATGTATATATATATATGTATGTATACATATAGACATGTATATATATGTATATATGTATATACACATATAGACATATGTATATGTATATATATATATACATATAAAACATGTATATGCATATATATATGTATGTATACATATAGACATATGTATATGTATACATATGTTCAATTAAATATGTAAAATATATATATGTATACATATAGACATATGTATGTGTATATATATATGTATATATACATATAGAACGTATGTGTATGTATACATATTTCTATATATATATATATATATATATGTATGTATATATATAATATATATATATATATATATATGTGTATATATATATATGTATATATATATATATATATATATAAATATAATATATATATATATATATATATGTATATATATGTATATATATATATATATATATATATATATATATATATATATATATATATATATATATATATATATATATATATATATATATATATATGACAGAAGGAAATAAATTGTTTAAAACTCTGAGCAACAGAAAACAAATCGTAAGAAACAAAGAAACGGGTACTTGATTGCTATGTTTTATATTTCCTCTTATATGGGAGTGAATGTTGGACAATCTCTAGAAAATTTAGGTAGAAGAATTGTGGCTTTACAGAAAGATACTCATGGACCGAATAAGCAACACAGGTATCTTAAAGAAAATTTCCACAGAAAGAACACTTATATATAGAACCAGGAAAAGGCAGCTGAAATTCCTTGATCATTTAAAGAAGAAGGTTCTTATCCGTCTCGGAGCATATTGAGTGTAAGAATGATAGTTGAAGCCAGTGAGATGAGTTTGTGTAAATTGATGGTGCAACGCAAATAGAACCTTTAGCAAGTGAGAAAAACCGGTAAGAACCAGACGTAATAGGCCACCATGCCACTCCACATCTTCCTATATGGTGAAGAGGCACGGCACAGAAAAGAAAAATAAATTTTCCCTTCTCTTGTTGGAAGCGGACATTGCTTTATTCAATTCCTGTTCTCAAGCTTTGTAGTTAAGAGACATGACCATTCAAAAAAGATTCACCGGACCTCGGCTGTGATACCACGCCGATTTTAGGCTTTTATCATATATAGAGGAATATTTGTTTCATTTTTTGTTTGTTTTACAAAAACATTATTGCTATAAATGTTTGTGCTACGGCATATTCTGGATAAACCAGGGATTTTCAACTTTTCCTAGAACTGTAGATTACCAAATTTTTATCTTTTAAAAGAAAAAAAAATGATCGGGTAATAAATGAAGGAGATTTGATATGACCATGTCCTGTGGTTTGTTTGTTTTATTTGTTTAAATGCATATCAAATCCCCATGGGTTATTTAATGCCGAAATTCAATTTCCTTGGAAGCATTATGAATATATTTTAAAAATCTATTGCTAGTATTTTTCCTTACAAAAATTTATTGTTGGTAATATTTAAGAAAAATCATTTTTTTTTTACAAAACCATATTGCTGGAAATTTTTTGCTATGAAAATACATTGCTGGCACCTTCATTATAAAACTTTATTTCTACACTTTCTTAGTATTTTGAACCTAGTTTTGGAGTTCACTATTTGCCTATAGATGGGACACCCCTTCCCAACACGTTCTACCATCCCGGGTCAGTGTAGACCTGAGAACAACAAGAATTAAGAGATGACTTCACGCTCCCCAAAATCTCTCAATCAGAGGCCCCGTTGCTGGATGTAGTCTATCGTCATGCACAAGACGTTCCAGTGCTTCGCTCTGATGATACACATGTAAGCCATTTAACGACTGTTTGAAACTATTCCATCCGAAGCAAACATCTTAAACCAGGTCAGCGATCGTTATCAGATTTTTTCAATCAATTCCAATGTCGATTAATTGAACCAATCACCCGAAAGTGTACACCAGTTTTCACTTCCAATTTTTGCGCTCGACGGTTGCACAGCTTTTCATCCATGTCCAATTCACCGTTTTGATCTTAGCAAACCTTTCATAAGCAGTCACTACATCCAACCAAATCCTCTCTACTGACATCAGCAATCATTTCCTTCGCTTCTGCTGCTGCATTTTTGAAAATTTGAGACAAGAAAGGGAAATGCCTGGTCGGAAGTGTGTAAATATAGAACACAGACAACCACATTTCAAATATTTATTCTCACATCTTAAAAAGAAACTTGCTTGGAAGTTTTTCACACACCCAATAAATATACGACTATATATAACAGTGGGTCACACCCAATAAATATACGACTATATATAACAGTGGGTCACCTCGGCGTGGCTTAGCAAGTTAGTTTCGCTAAAACACATATGTTCGGCCTTATGGCACATCTAAGCTACGCTTAGAAAATAACTATATATCATGGCAATTTCACTTTAATTTGCTATCATGACTTACTGTATCTTAAAGTAGAAAGCAGGACTTTTCTGCATGTGATTTCTCATATTAAAAAAGAAATGCAGGTTCGATTTCTGTTGAGAGACACATTTTCTTCATTAAGACTTTCAAGCTCTAGGCCTGCAGATATTCATTCCACTGCTTAAAAAAAACTTGAATGCCTGCTCAAATTTTATGTAACCATTAAATATCATTTTCGAATAATAAAAAAATAATTCCAAACTACGAAATACAAATAATTGCTTTAAAATTACTGTTACCTTTCGAGTACAAGTTTCTTTTTGTGTAAGTCAGTAAAGTTTGCAGACGTAGTCTTCGAAAGAAACCAACGATGATTTTGCATTTCTGAAATAAGGTAAGTGTTTTAATGGCTTCATGTATCTTAATAGTAAAAGCACGCATGCCCTGATAATAGATTTTCAGATTAAAAGGGGAATGCAGTTTCTGTTTCTGAGGGAAGGTGTATTTCCATTCATACGACTTTCGATCGCCAACCAAATAAACATTAATTTAACTGTTCAAAAATACGATATGTCTGCTCAAAAACATGTGACCAGGAAATATAATGCTTATAGTAATATGCTTGTTTGTGCCGACTACAAAAAATAAAAGAAGACGGGAATGCATCATGGGATTAGATTTCATGGAAAATGGAATCTTTCAAAGCAATATGCCCTTTTGTTAAGTGATAAATTGTCGTGTGGTCTGAACTGGCTTTCTGAAAGTAACTTACAAGCATATAGTGTACAGAATGATGTATACCCAGAGGGTTGCAGTTTTACTCTCATTGCCATGAAAAATAATTCGCCGCTACTTCTCAAACAAAGATACTTGCATCAATTGAGGTCAGTATTTTTCAAATTCACACGACTTGAATATTAGGTGTAATGTATAGCGACTCGGACTGAGGGATCCGAGAGCCGAGTTCGAATTCCACTCGAATCCATTACGCTCACTTATGTGCTAATAACCTTGGGAAAGCTATGAATCCTCTTCTTCTCTCCCCAGCTACGGATAAATAGCAGGTGGGGACAAGCCTGGTTGTATAGCCTTGGATGGCAGCTCGTCTAGGAGAAGGACAACTCTGAATTCAAAACCACGGTGCACCAGTTTTCTGTATTCGGCTCTGCAAAACGTGTAGCTGATTCTGCACAAAGCCTTCACCACTGTAATAAACTCATAGGTCGTCTCTGGCTGTCGGTTCGAACAAGAATGGGAGAGTCCACACACACACACATGCACATATATATATATATATATATATATATATATATATATATATATATATATATCATATTCATTCACAGACAGACTGTTTCACAGCTCATCAGAATGGTTAGACAAGCCGGGATCGAAACGCAACTGATTTAGTGACAGTCTGAGATTTTACCCTTAAGCCAATGGCGCATGGCAAGGATGGACGCGAATTTAGAAGTAATTTTTTTAGATAAACACGCCAGTGCCCGGAGAACTCGATTCGTCTTAAGGAAGAGTCTTACCTCAGCCGCACCAATAGTCACTCCTTACAAGTTCTTTTTTTGAAGACCTTAACCGGATTATTTTTTTCAAGAGCAGATATATATATATATCCATCCACAGACTGTTTCGCTGTTTCACAGCTCATCAGTGTATCACGACATTTGATTACCTCATATATATATATATATATATATATATATATATATATATATATATATATATATATATATATAAGGGTATAGAATGGCACAATTCGACCTTGCGCCCAAAAAATGACCATATCATCAAATATCAATTTTTTCTGAGGGAATCCTTTCCAATAAATCTTCACCAATTCTCCTCTATATACGCACTATGTGAAGAGAGAACATATTTTTGTCTGAATCAATTCTGTATATGCCTAAATAACCATTTCCCGGAATGCATTTTTAAGTTTAGCCTATTTTCCATGGAAAAATTCATTAATTTTGCTAACAGAACGTATACATATACATATATATATATATATATATATATATATATATATATATATATATATATATATATATATATGTGTGTGTGTGTGTGTAAATAATGTTAATAGTCAGCATTCTGATCCGTGTGCGTAGATAGACTGATATATTTTGTTCAGATCGCTGGTCCACGGACTATTGTGATCCGTGCAAAATATTTGATTGTCCGCAGAAAAATTGGGACATTTCAATTTTTATGAAGCTTCAGATTCAAAATTGAAGTGTAACAAAACGTATTATGGAGTATATATACATATATTCACGACCTTATGTCATCTCGAAATAAACACGAGTAAACAAGTACGGAAATGTGAAAGCATCTAGCCATAGTACAACCTAACATTACTTACAAACTACAAATTTTCAATTTCTTTTAGTTAAATAATTACACTATGACTTTTTTTACCTTTAATGTGTGCAATTCCTATTAATAAAATAAAAGTTACAGATTATTATTATATAAATGTATTTTACATTTTTTTCTAAATTCATATTAGTGATCCGCCAAATTTGAAATTATACTTCTAGTGGCCCATGAAGTTCAAAAATTTGGCGAGCTCTGGTTTAGATGACTGTGCTAGTACGTCAACAGTATGACATAAATTGAACTGAAATTTCTACTGTGTAATATTTGATATCTGGTATTAATATTCAACACTGATTTTAGTTCGTTAAATGAGAAGGCGATTCTTAAATTCTATTTGTTGTATGAACTAAATGCATCTTTAATTCATTTTTGAAAGCAAGCCGCTTTTACCACTGAATTCAATCACGTCAAAAATATACTTTTTGTGTACAGTTTGTTTATCAACACTTAAAGGGCGGCCATCATTAATTGATATTTTATCAGAGATCATTAATTAGCGAGGTAATCTTTTCCAACGATACGTGTATCATTCATTCAAATTTTGAATATAATTAGCGACACTAGGATTCATAATGTTACGTCATTGTCTGGGTTAATATGAGCTAATGAAACTTGAAAAAAAAGCAAAACGCGTTCGATACATGCTTGGCTACTTGTAAAATTGAAGAAAAAAGTGAAAAATCGTGACATCTCCCAAGGTCAATTTACTCTAGCAGGGAATCAGTGATTTAAGATAATTCATAGATGATAAGGAAACAAATGCAAGAGTGATTGTCTGAGATCTGCTGGATAAATATCTCAAAAGCGATTGCACAGTTCTGTTTTGTAAGGAATGACTCAAGGAAGATAATCCCGTTAAAAATATTAAACTTAGGAAAGTAATATGTGTTTTCTTTTTTTCGTTCTTTAATTCTTTTTGATTATAGGATAAAAACAGTTTTATAGGATTTTCATATAGTTAAAGGGAATATGCATAATAATATGTTTTAAAAATTAATTTTCTCGCTCTTTATTTGTTTGTTTTGCAAGCACATTCATTTCTTTTCCGTTATTTAACAGTTAATAATATTTGAACGGAGATTTTAAAATAAGTAAATATGCCGGAAAGGTTTAGACTGAATACTTATTTCATGTCGATATGCAATTATGTAGGGCCAATGTAGTTTTTGAAGAAACCCACTGTTTTTCCAAAGGTCTTCAGACTTGGATGGTTTTCTGAAGTGACACATTCCTTCATACACGCAAAGAAAAATAAGACTTTATTTTTGGGCGACTGAATATTTTACATTTTATCACATAAACACATATACAACTTTATAAACCTTTTACATAGCGTCTGTCTATATTTCTGAGATGAGGTATTATGTACACTATTTACATTATTCGGACTATTGTCCTCATCTTTGTTACAATGTTTCGGCCGTTATATGCTCCGGCCTTCCTCAAGGACACATGGCAGAGTGGATAAAGTCGTTAGACCAGTGATAAGGACCCAAAGAGTGTGAGTTCAATACCCGGTTAATGCAGTGGAGAAATTGGAGAGGAGAATTAACAGGAGATACCTGATAACTGATATCCATTAAAACATTGACATGTGGAACTAGAACATTCTAACCCAGTGAGCGAAATAAAGGTTTCAGTTCGACATTCCAGCCAACTGAAGAAGTATGTACAACGGTCGAAACGTTGTAATAAATATGGCTACAAAGATGAGGACAATAGTCCCGATAATGTAAAGAGTTTTATAAAGCGGTATATTATTTTATTGTAGCGGCACAGAAAATATTTTCTGAAATCATTAGCAGAATATTTGACCGCATTTTTATGGCGGCAAAACAGAAAGCTATGAAATATCATTTCATTTTATTCAGGATTTTTAAGTTCAGAAGAGGTCACATGGTTTC
>CAHIKZ030000567.1:452500-455000 GCA_903632075.3 Acanthosepion pharaonis
GAACCCGGTTTGTTCTACTATTTACATAGGTTGTGGTGGAGAGAAGAAGAGGATACATACCTTTCCTATAGGTATTAGCACGTAAGTGAATATAATGGATTCGACTGGAATACGAACTCGGCTCTCCGCTCCATCAATCCGAGCCGCTATTTCCCCAATAATTTCAGGATAACTTTCTTCTCATTCATTTGTACCTCTCTGTAAAATTCTATTGATGCATAAAAGCTAAACAGACTTACATATAATTTTTTGTAGTTTAAGTTACTTACTAATAATCTGAGATGAAGTAAATTTGACATCAATTTAAACTGTATCATGATGTCTCCGTAAGACGTTAATCTTTTTTTATTTTATGACGCCAGTAATTACGGATGCCTATGAGCACAATCATGCGACTCTGAGATTATTATGACAAAAAGAATAAAGTAGGAAACGAAGATCATGCTGCGTCAAATTCTCAGAAAAAAATGTCAATTTCAAATCACAGCGTTGAACATCCTGCGTAAAATTACCTAACTGATACATAAAAAATTTTGCACCTGTATCAAATACATACATATGTACGCGCATACACACACATACACACATATATACATATATATATAGATAGATAGATAGATAGATAGATAGATGTGTGTGTGTGACCTGAGGATTGCGCTTAACATGAAACAGACATTGGGTGTTAACTTCAATGTCCTCTTTTATATTGACATACAGATCAAATATTGATCGAAATCCGACAGAATGATGCAGAACATCTAGTAGGTACGATATGGCATCGACAATCTTTAGCAAATCCATTCTTAAAGAATCTAATGTACCTACTACTACTGCAACCGGTGTTACACAAGAAAGTATTCTGTAAAATTACTACCGTGTGTTTCGGGTCATTGTCATGTTGAAATGTTTAGTGACGCCTTGAAGACAGCTTTTGTGCACTTTATGTTATATTATCTTTAAGAATAGCCAAATACTGCTCTTTATTCATGATACCCTGTACACTCATTAGTTATCCTCATCTAGAAGCAGTAAAATATCCCCAGAGCAGAAAGCTCACATCACCGTGCTTAAGTGTATGGAGGTTTGTTTGTTGTTTTTTTGCGTGCTTCATTCACTTTCCTCCACATATAACGGGTGTTCATGAAACCAGATAACACAAGTCTAAAAAAAAAACAAAAAAAGAACAGACTTCCGTTATTAATTCCCATGTTCTAGACGTCTTCTAGCATAAGCTGATCTGCATCTTAGGTGTTTAGCCTTAAGCAAGTGCGTTTTCCTTGGGAGACAAACTCCAAGTCCTGTTCGATGAAAGCATCCTGTGAATGTCTTCGTCGATACATTCAACCTTGATATATTTACACCAGTGACAATCTCGTTAACAAATTTCCTTTCCATTCTCTCAGAAAGTAACTGTTGAAGGCTAATCCTTAATTTATTCTCAACACAATGAGTCTCGTACTTGTCAATGCTACGAATTATAAATATCGAGGAACATTTAAATGCTTGTTGTATATCCATCATTTTGTTTCTACGCATTAACAATCTTCAATCGGAGCTTCTTGTCAAGTGTAGCCGTCTTTACTATGGTTACAGAACAAATGACTTATCTTGGTATGTGGCACTCACATATTGTTTTCTGCATTAACTTTTAGAATATTAATGAATCAGGTCAATAATTTTAATTTCCAAAGGGTGATGTATTAAATGTTAGATTAAGAAAAGAATATTGCAACTGCCATAGACCATAATTTCCATAAAGTGAGAGAGGCGAATAATTTTGGACTGCACCATTTTTTAGAAAAATCTATAACTGGGAATAAAATAGAAAATCTTAAAGATTTCACGGATTATTAAAAAAAAATACGGAATCAACTATTTATGGTAAATTTAGTAAATTCTTGCAAATAATCAGTAAGGGCGAATAATTCTTTCCACAACAGTCTCTCCCTGTTTCTCTCTCTACATATATATATATATATAACAACAAGATCAAAGACATTTTCGATAAACCACCCATAAATGCAATGAAACAATCACCTAACTTATCAGCTATCCTCACCTCTACCAAATATCTAAACAATAGAAACCAAACAGGAAATTTCAAATGTAACAAACCTCGTTGCTTAGTTTGCAAACATTTAATAATAGCTAATACATTTTCAGTACCCAACACCAATATCAGGATACAGCCACCTAACCTAACCTGCGATTTTTTTAACGTAATCTATTATTTATTCTGCAACTTATGTCCTAATAGTGGATATATTGGTGAGTCTGGAAACAATTTTAGATTTCATTTTTAATAACCATAAACAAACAATACGTCAAAACAACCCTTATTCCCCATAGCTAAACACTACAATCAATCAGGACACATTAGAAAACTGAAAATGTTTATTAATAGAGAAGATTTTACTTCAACATTCACACGCAGAAAAAAAAAACATATTGGATTTTAAAATTAAATACACATAAACTAGGGTTGAATAGGGACTTAGGT
>CAHIKZ030000567.1:462500-505000 GCA_903632075.3 Acanthosepion pharaonis
ATCTTGTTGGAACGTAAAGCGTTGACCTTCTGCAAAAAGTTTCTTAGCAGAAAGCCAAATTTAATTAAAAAGAATGCTATGGCATTGATACAGGTCCATGATTTCCTTGATTTCTATCGACTTTCTATGGGTGCGTCCACTTTTTTGCTTCGTACTTTATGCAAAATCAGAAAATGTTCTTAGATTGTAAGATTTTTTGCTGGTCAATAACGATTTTTACTCATACAAATTCTATTAATTAAACCATAGCTGAAGGAGAAGTCGATACATATCTTTTCCAGGCGTATTTGCGCGTAAGGTAATATAATGTAGCCGGCTGAAAATTGGGAATCGGAGAGCCGAGTGCCAATTCCGAGACTTAATCTATTCCCACCCTCAGATCCAACCTTAAAGCACTTAGCATCGTCAACTGGCCACAGATCTCGCTACTGACCAGACTTACTTCAGTGATCGTAAGAAAACTGTATTTCTGTACTTGAATAGAAAAAAAGGAAACAGTAAACATAGAAGTTTAAGTTCTTTCTACAACTGTCAAAATATGAAATCATTTGAACGAGAATTGGTCCGGTTATTAGATTACAAAGTTATATCACCTTTTCGGAAACATTCTGCAGTTTAATTATTTTAAACCATTAGCGATTCTCTGTAAGAAAGCCCATACATGTGAACACCATTTGCTTTGGAAACAGGAAAAATCCATAATAAATTATCTAGTGAAGAAATATATTTATAAAATATTTTGTGTAGCCGAATGAATAAAAAAATGCTACACAACACTGTGCGTTAATCACATTATCTGTAATAATATTATACCTGAATATTTTTTCTTGTGACAAAAACAATAGTTTCTCCAAAGAAAAACGATCGACATTTACACATGTCGAATGTAGATGTTTACGCGTATGGTATTCTGTAGAAAAAATGGCTTATGTGTCCTCAAGGAAAAATTACATTGGATATTTTTATTAGTGTTTCCTGCTTTATCTTCTTCATATCTTATACGGCCCACTGAGCTGCCTATGCCTCTTGTAGCGTATACATTCTAGGAACAAATTAACGTGAAATATATCTTCCCAGAATTTAAGAAAAATGTAGCAGTCATTAACACGAGCATTTGTCCTTTCTTGCAAGATGCAAAGTAGAGGCTCAGAAGTATTCCATTCATTTCAAAGATGCCAATCTCTGTTTCTGGGACGTCGAACTAAGATGCACTCCCAAATTTTTCTTAAATACCAGAGTTTGTTATTTACCACATTTCACTAGCATCTGTGCAGTTTCCACATTCTCGCCTTCCTCTGCACGTGCGCTTAAATTCACATTCAAATAAACATTGATTAGCCGCGTGCTTTAATCATATCATACAGAACTGAAAGAAAATTAATGGTTCTTCTATCATAGGTAATACAATGATTCACACTGGAAAATTATTCTCCGTTTAAATAATACTTTCATATTGATATATCATCTCACAGATGCACATATACATATATTCATCTATGGGCTTATGGACATGGATAATACTCTCTGCGATTGCCTTGTTCATTGCTCCAATGAGGGTTTTACACACACACACACACACACACACACACACACACACATATATATATATATATATATATATGAGATGCTAGGCCACAAAAATCTCCTGAGCCGACTAAGAATGAAATGAATACAATATGAGAACCAGTAATAAAGAGTGCCAGAGAAAAGCGATAATGACAACAAAAATTGCAATATGAGGTCTGTTAAAAACATGGAATAATAATAGTAAAAAAATATTAATATGAGCAGTGGTAAAAAGTGATTGCTGAGACGTTATGTTTATAATACCCAGAAATTCATACACAGATGTCCTCAAGTACACATGGCATAGTGAATAAAGTTGTTAGTTATATCCAGTGACAGAACCCAAAAGTGTGAGTTCAGTACAATAGTCCGAATAATGTAAATAGTGTATATATATATATATATATATATATATATATATATATATAGAGAGAGAGAGAGAGAGAGATAGATAGAGATAGATAGATACGGGGTGTAACAGCAAAATTGGAAAAATCGTGTAACAGCAAATTTTTCCCAAGATTAAGACTTGAACCGTTTTATCGTAGAAACGATTAAACATATCGTAGAAACGATTAAACGTATCCTACTGGATTTCTCAGGCATTTTATAAAATTATTTAACTCAACTTTGCGATATAAGAATGTATTGGGCTCTAAGTTGAAATGATGACCACTCTTGCTGTTGTGACATCCTGATCCAGTTTTCCTCTCTGCTGACCCCTCCTCTTATAAAAATATACATCGTTTTCTTGATGGTTCTTGAATAGACTTGAAGAAGGAAACCAGAGTATTTCTGAAGGCCTGAATGATCTTTTTCCTCTTACCATTCCTCAGTTGGGAATGCATAATTGGTCTCACACAAAAACCCGCGTAAATAGATAAAAATGACGATTTTTGCTTGTTTCTTTCTTATTTTTCAACCAATTTTCATCAAACTTAATAATTACTTTATAAATCTATCCTCTTTTTCATCCCTGTAGTACACCGATGAATTGAATTTCAAAAACTCCAAAATAATTGTTGTCTGAAGTATGTCTTCATGTTGCCTGTTTTACCGGTTCATGTCCTCGGCTAACTTCGATTGAATAAATACAGACTACTTCTGTTATATCACTAACTGCATTAATTCAAAATGTTTTTAATGAAAGTATTTTAAAGTAATTGAAAAAGATAGACTCTGTTACATCTAAACATGATGCTGTTTTTGCTCCATTCTAATTGAACGCTTTTTCTAATCGACCAGTTGGGTATGGCTGCTAGTTAATAATACAATACAAATTTTAGTCCTACACCGAAGATTTCCAAGCAGTAGTGGTTTCTTTTAAACCTGTATAAGAAAAAAGTACTAGATCCATTACACTTTTTAATCGGGAACATTATTTTGCACTAAAACATTTCCCTGCGCTAAATAACGGGCATAGTTTCGCTGTCGTTAGGGAACAATAACTTCCCGATTATTTGAATAATTGGTTACAAAAAATTAAATTTAACAAGACATATTCCACTTTAAACAGTATTATGTTCATCGATTTTATAGTTAGTTTGTATTCAAGGAGATATTTACTAATATTACTTGAAGCAAGGAAAATTGAGTGGAAAACACTACGAGGATTGATGTCATTACACACAAGAACGGTCACTTAGGCTCTGAGAAAACTTAGATCTACGGCTAGTTTTATCACGAAACTTCATAAATTAAGGAGATAATCCTTTAGCAAATGGACAACAAATTTTCTGATCGATTAAATGTCAGTAATAGTGACTACAGCATGACATAGAATTTCTTTGTTCAAAAACCTCTTATCACTGTTGTCAACAAACCAAATCTCTAGCTTTGCGATGAAGCTATCTGGTTACAAATCTAACCGATTTTAATGTTTTTCTTTTTATGTATCTCTGATAAAAAATCAGCTGAGATTTAATGCCAACCTCCGAATCTAATTTTATCACTTATAAATAAGTATTGATTTAAGAGGCAGCTTAATTGAAAAGACGAATATCGATCATTAAAATGTATTAAATAAGTAATTCATCTTTTAACTCTCTTGGAATATTCATATCTTTTTTTCTGTTTTTCGCACATAACATCACCAATTCTTAACACGGGTCATTATGAAGTTTTTTTTTGCAAAGATTGCAATATGAGCACTGTTAAAAATGGTTGCTGATCACATTAGGTTTATAAGTCCCAGAAATTCATACGCAGCTGTTCTCAAGTATACGTGGCACAGTGGATAAAGGCGTTAGTTAGATCTAGTGATAGAACCCAAAGAGTGTGAGTTCAATACCCGGTTAAAGCAGTCAAGACAAGAACTTGGAGAGGGGAATTAACAAGAGATAACTGACATCAATGGCACGTGGAACTAGAACAGTCTACCCCAGCGAGCGAAATAAAGAGTTCAATTCGACATTCCAAACACCTGAGCGTACAAAACGTTGTGATAAATATGGCAACACAAATGAGGACGGTAGTCCGAACAATGTAAATAGAGTTTTAGAGAAGAAAATACTCTGAAAGGCCATAGCGAGAAAAAGGAATACAATAAAAGAAAAAAAATTCGAACATGACGTAAAACTGGCATATTTACCCTAAAGGAATTAAAATGATTGAAACAATGGCGTAGTTATTGATAATAAAACACACGAAGCAATATTCATTTCGCTGCCAATTCACTGAAATAATTTCGTATGTAGTGAGCATTATAATAATATAAAACTGGGATGAATTATAGGTTTTTAATACAAGTATTTTTTTAAATCATTTCATCCCAAGCAAGGGATTAATCTGTGAAGGTGCAAGGGGTTACTAAGGATTGAATATATTATAGTTAAGGAAACTGTTAAAATTGTTACTAAAAAGAAAAGATAATAAAAAAGTATAGGGTTTATTTGGACAGAAAAGGACGATTGATATTAGATTTGTAGAAAAAACATGTTTCTGTTAATGTTCATTCAGTTACTTAAGTTTCAAACTCGGGCGATCATGATCACCATTCGATTCATTAAGGAATAAGCAGAAGATTTTCCAGCAGTAGGTTGTCGTTTCTTCCTCCGGTAGAGTGGTTGCCAATCAAGGCTACATGACACTGTTCTGCTCTTCTAGGAGAGAGAAGATGTGTATTCATAACGTTCCCAAGAGTAAATTCAAACACGGCTCTCAGAATTCTCATTGGAAGCCCTTATCCATGACATCACAACAAAAAATAACCATTAACTGTTAGATTTTGGGTTTCATTTTAGAAACATGTTTAGCAGTTGAATGCTACTGCAGTATGACTCTTGATCTGTCCGCTTTATAAACACTCAGATGTTCACAATATGATTAAAATCTGGGCTGTTACAGCTCCAGTCCAAGATTTGAATTTCCTGCTTCAACAAACACTATGATTTAATTCAAGATATGTACTGTCCACTCTCCTGCTGGGCAACAAAATAACCTTGAAGTATCATAATTGTGAGGAGCTCGTCACGCGTACATTGATGCAACGTTAAATATGGTTTTCATAGACGAAACTGGGGCTTACACCTCAGGTAGCTTTTAAATATCGCTTGCTTTACTTTTGCCACGATTGTCAAGTTCAGATGGTTTGATTAAGAAATATTTCGTAACCTTCAAAACGTATTCTCAATATATATATATATATATATATATATATATATATATATATATATATATATATATATGTTCAAACTACGATTTGCAACCCACATTAACTTCTAATACTAAAATAAACAACCTATTTTTACTATAATTCTGAAAACACTGAATATTTCTCTTTTTTTACGCATGCTTAACATATACACTCATATTAGGGACGCTCCCAAAAAATGCCACCTCTCTATTTAATAGATTACACGCAACAATTCCACCGTTGGATAGAGACAATTTACAGCTACGAACCAGTATTTTTCCCATTATTATTACTAATGTTGATGCCAGCGATGCACAATTGCCTACAGGCAGTGCTGTTAAAAAATTACACAAGAGATGCAGCCACATTTTCATAGCAATGATGACAGCATTGTTTTTTATGAAATTGGGTCTAGTCACTGGATCTAACCAATGTCTTTATCCACCAGGCCAATGGCCCTCAAGGACACATGGCCTAATGGATAACATTGGTTATATTGTTAACCAACAGGAGTGTGAACTGTATATATCTTGAGGAAAATCACGGTGGCTGGGGAACCACGAAATTCAAATCCTGGACAAAAACTTTAAGAGCCCAGATTTTTAATCATATCGAGATCCTTTTACTGAACCCAGAGTCGTGAGTTCAATACCAGGCCACAACAGTGGCGAACCAAACTTGGAAAGTTAAAGAGAAATAACCGCGACATGCGGAAGAGGTATGGCACATGGAACTAAAATAATCTACCCCGGAGGACCAAATAAAGAGTTCGGTTCGAAATTCTAATCACCTGAAGAAGGCCGGGGCGTACAACGACAGAAACGTTGTGAAAATGAAGATGATAATAACAGTTCGATTAATGTGAACGATGTATGTAATCATAATACCTCATCTCAGAGATATAGACAGACGCCTATGGTCTTCCATCAAGTATAAGAACTGGCGTTATCGAGTTGCTAGGCGAAAACAGAAATTATCTGATGAGTGGAAATGTTTAACAACCAACACCTGCCTCTGACGCCGTGGCCGTACAAAATCAAATAAGAAGTATTACTTTCGGAACAACGTTTGTATATCAATCTCGGTGCGTAAGGACAAGGTGCGTGTTATATGAGAAAATGGAAAGCACAAAAAAGTGTTAAAAATTTCTGGGAGATACAAAGAGGGCATAGAAAATTTGACACGCACAGGGTATATAAAGAAGCAGAAACGAACATCAAGTAATGTCACTAACCAGCATATGTAAATGGATGACAGAACAAGGACTGAGTTGGATGGTAAAAAGAGAAATCTTAAGAGCTGCATACACTAGGAAGATGTGGACAGCCATGATTAACCCAGTCCTGAACGGAAACTGATCACGAAAGAAGAAATATATATGATCTGCGCGTTGCATTAAATGTTTACAAAACCATTAATTTAAAAAAAAAATCGTTTAATTTATAAACCTGGAAACACTATCGATGTATATCTGTGAGCTACTTTGTTTTGTGTATTGTTTGAATATCATGTAACCCACCAACGTGTGAGAGTAACACAATATACTATCTATAACCTATTCTCCTATTCCATTATATCCTATAATTATATCATTCACGTATATATATATAAATATATATATATATATGTGTGCGTGTGTGTGTGTGTGTGCGTGAAAAGTGTGTGTATATAAATATAAATAAATAAATGTATATGTGTTTGTGTGTGTGAAAAGTGTGTGTACATAAATTTAAATAAAAAAAATATATGTGTATGTGAAAAGTGTCTGTATCTCAATATATATATATATATATATATATATGTATATATATATATATATTTATTATGTGTGTGTGTGTGTGTGTAATATATATATTATTATTTATATATTATATGCGCGGTACTTATTAGAAAGCTCTCAATATCAGAGATAGAGCTAACATATTTGGTTGGATTGTGTACGGGCATGCATGTATGTTTGCGTTAGTATGAGTGACATCACGAAGAAGATTCCCCCCCACCCAACTTCCATAATAACACCAATACACGCAACCTACATAAATCCCAATTTTTTAAAATTAATCAGTTTGTCTGACGATCGCAAAAGCGTGAAACCCAGGGTCACAAACTCACATCAATCCAACCAAATATATATATATATATATATATATATATATATATATATATATATATATATATATATATTTAGCTTAGAATGAGTTTGTTGTGAAAGCACGCCAAAAGAAAGCTTGCTCCATATCATATAATATGGCACAGCTTTTCTAAATTATGATTTAAATTTTTGGCGCACGGTGTTCGACTACACATATCAGTGTTCTGCTTTCCGCGCACTCATCAGGCGGTCGGCAGCTTTAGTGAGAAAATGTGAACTTTTTTTCCCCCAGGCAAGATTGAGATGGAAAAAAATATGGTTGGTCCGTGCATAGCCTACATACACCAACCAAACTCATCTGAGTGTGTGCGTATATGGCGGAGATGATTGGGCATCGGACCAAGATCAAATAAAGCCGCAGACAAGCAATTTTACACCCTCACCCATAAAAAAAAACAGAAATAATTTGCTAGTGCGGCAAAAATTGTACAGTTTTACAGGTAACAATGGGTTCACGGTCAAGGAGCATAATGCTTTCAAGTAAAAACTGTGTTCAACAGAACTGGGCCCTAAATTGCATAAAAGCAACAAAATGACAGTTGTGATCGGTCGGACACTGCGCGTCAGAAATTTAACTCGAAATATATATATATATATATATATATATATATATATATATATATATCCAAGTATAGGATTGGTGTATACGGAATAAATTCAAATAACCAACAAATACTATTCTTAAAAGAATTATCAATACAGATTATAGCAAATATAATTATTTATTCGAAAATTATAACATAAATATGTTAGAAAATCAGTAGAAAACAGCCATTTTGTTTCAACACATCTAATGTCTTATCAAGTGATGATGTTGAATGTAGAATAAAGGGTGTTAAAATGTTCAAATCAATCAAACACCACTCGCTAAGAGTAAACGCTGTTACATAAGTTGGAATGACCAATCAAAATACAAGTATACAAGAATTCAAAAAGACTTGACAACGAACTAAGATTATAATAATTATTTAATGCTTTAATGTTGGGGTTAGACTAAAATAGAATATATATATATATATATATATATATATATATATATATATATATATATATATATATCTGTTAACATAATAGATGACAGTGTAATTTTCATTTTTGCGTCATATACACGACAATTTATCCCTCGCTATATATATATATATATATATATATATAAATATATAAATATATATATATGTTGCGAGGGATAAATTGTCGTTTAAATTAAGCTAAAATGAAAATTATGTATATAGGTTGCGAGGGAGAAATTGTCGTGTAAATTAGGCAAAAATTAACATTACACTGACATCTGTCATTTTAACAGATATATTTACCGAAATTGCACAAAAATATCTCGAAATACTAAAGAGTAAATGTATTCGATATAATTGCTACTAGATTCAACTACTTCCTCCATACGAATTCGGAATGTCTTGCATCTCTCCTGGACGATCTTCTTCTTTAAGATTGTGAATATATCCATAATCCTAACCTTTCGTTCATCTTTGATGATACAAGGGTTTTTTTTGTTTTTTTTTTTGCCTCTCGCTCAACTGCATCTCATGCATAATAATGAAGGAGGTTGCAGTCTTGGGAGTTAGGTGTCCAGATGTAAGGAAAGCTGTGGTCGCTGAAATTGTCTGAAAGCCATGATTGTTTTTTCCTGCTAGTGAGGCATGATGCAGAGTCTTCCATTAGTCATCCTATTGATTCAGGGGAGCACTCCCTACTCAAGGCACTGGACGTAGTACTCTGGGTTAAGCCTGAGAGCCTCATAAAAAATCTGGGAATTCTTTTCTAATCTGAACGGTCAGAGGGAGTTATATATATATATATATATATATATATATATATATATATATATACTCTTAATTTGGCTATATTTAAGTGCTCAATATCAGAGATAGAGCGTGTGTAAATATAAAAGTGAACATTGAAGTCAACGCATAGAGGCGACAGGCTGTTTCCTGCTAGACGCAATCGTCAGGCTGGAAACAGCCATGTGTGCTATTATTTTTTCTCGGCTATTTATATATATACTTGTGCATTGCGCGTAGTCTATTTTGGCGGTTATTTTGCCGGAAGTCGTTTATTTGTTTATTTATTTATTTGGCTTAAATTATTTTGCTTGTTTTTAATTTTAATTTTAATTTTTATTTTTATTTATCTTACATATATATATATATATATATATATATATATATATATATATATATATATATTCACTGGATTGTAAACATTTACATTTCATGTTACTTATATTTATACGGGAGATATGAGCTCTGTTATAGAGAGATTCAATCATGTCAATCTGCCATTTTGCCACATCGAACATTTAAATGATTTTCAGATTCCTCTATGAATATCATTTATAATAAGAGGCGTTTTAATAATTAATGTTGATTTCCCTCGTCATATATTCTCTCCTCTAAACATCCCGCTCCTTTAGCTTGCGTTCTGGCCATTAACGTAAAGCAATTTGTGTCAACAGATATCGGAATGACGTTAGAGTCGCGCCGGAAGTTGCTCCTTTATTCATATTTCCGGCCATTTCGTTTTTCGGCTTGAATAGATTGTATGGAAAGATTGTAAGTAAAAATTCAGCAAAAAGATGCAAAATCTAGTGAAAGCGATTAAGACAAAAAAAAAAGAAGTATTTTTCAATAGACAACTTTTCGATTACGCCGCACTTCGAAAATTGCTGAACTTTGATTGCAGATTTCATTCCGAATGCATCAAAGCTGTTAGCGTTTTATGACTTCAATCACTGTTAAATTTGTTTCTTTTATTATTCCATTAATGATGCATACTGTGCTTTTCTCATCGCTATGCGTCAGTTGCAACATATTTACACTATAATTAGATTGATATCAGACGTTTATGTAATAACGATTTAAAAAAACAGTTTGTTTGTTTTTTTAAACGTAGACAGCTTTTTTGATTCAGTAACGTCAATATTAAACATTATGTGATAATTTCACATTAAAAAGTTTAATATGTCTTTCTGAAATTAAAATCGTTATTTCATAATCATTATTTCACTCATCTCGGCATTCATTCATAACATAAACTTCATTTCGTATTACTATATTACATGTAACCCTATTCCTTCAGCAGTTATACAATTTTGTCTTTTACAACTTATATATATAAACACTATGTGTGTGTATATATATATATATATATATATATATATATATATATATATATATATATATATATATATAAGATTTTATATACAGAAGTCAACGATGTTCCTCTCTATTTTTAACCGGGAAATGACAATAATAATAAATATAAACCTACTTTCAGAGATCCGTTTCCTGGGCAGCACTTTCCTCTTGCTCTCACTAGCTATGTTTGGCACGAGATAATGTCACGAGACAATTTCTGAACACACGAATATGCAAATATATCTGGAGTCTCATATTAAACCGATCATTATGGCAAAAAAAAGAATCATATCTTATAAAGTGCAAAAAATAATTACATGGCCCTCCCAGCTCACTCTTGCGGCCATATCACGTTGAAACATCGGTTCCTGTGATATTACTGATGATAAGCGATGTTGATGTCGGTCAGTATATAAATGGGTGACCGTTTGAAAATAACCGTGCGCTATAAATTTGGATGTGCGTGTGGTATAATGAATAATGACACAGAATGTTTAGTCTATCAGCTGAATTCCATTTGAGTTCGTTATATTTACTCACGAGATAATACCCTTTGCGAAGGGCATGAACCCCCAACTATGGTTCAATTATTAAGACTTGGATATGCATCACTAAACCAATATAATCCCCAAAGAAAATCTTACAAACTAAAAGTATTTTCTGGCTTTAAATAACCTGCAAAGGGTTGATAAACCGTAGAAAATGAATCAAGCAAACCAATTCACCAGCTCAAATTTTCATTAAAAAATAGAATTTTACTAGATCTTATGAGAAATATGGAAACAGCTAAGAGCTATGGAAATCATCACTCAAAGGAGTTATTTGCTGAAACTTTGTTTCACAGAAATAGAATTTGCAAAGGTCAGTTTTAGATTTCTTCTTCTTCCTAGGGGTTTATTTAGCAAGTTATCAACTATAATAATTAACAAATCCATTAAATATAAGAAAAAAACAATCCATGGAATTCATATTTCCCGCAGCCTCAAATTGATGCATTTTCGTGTCAAGACAAACGATTTTGGGTAATGGCGATTTGCAGAAACAACCTTTCACAATTTATTTTCGTCTTTTCGAATAAAAAAGTTCATTGAAATATTTCCTCTTTATTGGCATAATTTATGGTCGTACAAATGTCATCATTTTTCTTGTTAATATCAGGAATCTTCGGCTGTCATGCAGGCGATCAGAAAAGCTCCATAAATAATTGGCAAGAATAAAAAACCGCCGGACGTACCTATAAATATATAAAGCTAGTTTCCCCAAACTAAATATAAGTCAAAACATGAATTTCTAGCTTTAAGAGTGTATGAAAACTTTTATTAGTGGATTTTGTGGCATAGCAATTGTAAATTCTTCGGCTAAGTAGTATAAAATCAAATTCAGTGAAAACGTGACACATCAATATCTTAGCAGAAGTTAGTTTTTACAATGATGTTTACTCTGTATAAGATTCGAGGGCCACTCAAGGTAGAGGGTTACAGAGTAAGAGGCACAGCTTATGCGGATATGTATCGAAGATAATGGTTAATCCTAGACTTGAACAGGTTAAGATTGAAGTGATCGGGAAAGCAACTTCTTTGGATTCGATTCTTAAAAGCCGTGGTTCGTGAGACGAAGCTGCTAGAGTGGAAGGTACATCTCACCAAAAGAATAGACAGGGAATGAAGGTGGTTTGCGTAAATGTCTGTGACATAGAAGGTCTTAGCCGTGAAAGGTTAGGACTGATGGAACTAAAGAGTGCAGTTCGTCTGAACACTTTCCATAGAAATAACGATAGAGCAGCGAGATGCGTACGAAGATTAGGCTGTGTGAAAGGGGTTGAATTCTGGGAAGTAATTTATCACCCACAAGGATGCGGAGATGCTTTTGAACTCTGTAGAGAGTGGAAAGTGAAGGCTGGGCAGTTCCCACCCATATGTCAGCAGTACACCACTTGGCTCCTCCTATTTCCTTTAACTCTTGTAAAGTTAGAGGTTAATAAAAAGAGACGCATACAGCGGGAATGGTACAAGGAATCGACCATTTTTGCACTATCTTTAGCGATCGATGGTATGTACGAATTCCATGTTGTCTGGACTGAGTTTCAATCCAATAGGTTCTCAAAATACGAAGCCTACCCGAAAGAATATCCGTTCATTTTAATTGATGAAATTTCTGGGACCGATCGGTGATGGTGGAACATCACTATTTTTTTTTTTTTTTTTATGGGCGTTGAATGAGACCAGGCCGTTTTCAACGACCGATTGAGATCAGAAAAGAGATCAGCTGCAAAGCTCTGGTTATTGTGTTTTTTTTTTTCCGGAGGTGTGTGTGGGGGGGCACCCATATACTGTTGTAGATATTCACAAATGATCTGAGTATACACTTAGGCAGACCATTTATGTACAGAAAAAGAGTTAGACCGAGGAGCGAAACGTGGCGAGGTATCCCTTGAAAAGCAGAAAGAGAATAAGATTCATCTGTAGATGAAAGAAAGCGTTTTCTTCGAAATTCCCTGAAGGTTTACCGAAATCAGAAAATCGCGAAAAAGACCGAATGGCACATTACCGAAATATTTTGATTGCTAAAATTTATATCCAGCCCATTTCTGAAACAACCAAATGAGACTGGGACTCTCTAGTGTGTCCTCAAATATTTACTGGGATAAGTAAATAACGCTGTTTTTGCCCTAGATGAAAATGGATTATTTTTATTATTTTACTATATAAACAATAAATTTTTGCATAGAATATTACAATAACATATTTCAAACATAGCTCAGTTGAATTCCTGTTTCAACAAAAAAACAGCTGCTGTTAATGGCTGCTGAACGCCCAGCGTACTACTTGACATTAGTGTTTCCTTATATTTATTCAGTCTTTTGTCTGAAAGCGTCATATCATTTTACTGATTTGAAATTTGCGTAGCAGGGGTACAGATTTTCAAAGACGAATATCTGTTACAAGTGTTCATTACAAAAGGTATGGCGTCACTGAGTCTCCCTAAAATGCTGTATGAAACATGTAAGATTAAATGTAGAATTGTGTACGTATGTAATAAAATTTATAAGGTAAGCAATAGCTTCTTTGTTAGAAATAAAGAGAGTGCTGGAAATCGATGCATAGGAGTAATGATCTGCTCAACTATGAACGCACGCACGCACTCACCTCCATATGATATGATATATATATATATATATATAGAGAGAGAGAGAGAGAGATTAGAAAGCGCTCATTATCAGAGATAGAGCTAACATAAAATAAAACACCAACAATCACTTTTTAGTTCAAGCTACCACCACAATAATTGCATTTATTGTTTTAATCATTCTCCCACCACCACTACTAATCACTTCTACCAATTTAAAATAACTATTAGCTACTTATATTATCATTGTCACCAACCCCCTTACACATTACTATCACATCACATCTACTATTATCATATAAACCCGCTATAATTATTAACATAAACTACCCCCTCCCCCAGCATATTTAATACCACCATAAAAATAATCAATAAGGATTACAAACCGAAATTTCTATCAGTTACATATACACAGTCATCAAAAAAACAAGCAAATAACCAGCTTTAAAATATTAGCAAATAAACTTTTTAAAAAAATTAAAAATAAAAATAATAGCAATGTTTACCTATCATAATTTGACACAGACCCCACCACACGTATATACATAAATGCGAGGAAATATTATTCAGCGAAAAAATACAAAAACGCTCTGATTGCTGACATGTATACATTCACGAGACATTCACGAAAAACTTTCGCTGCACTTCCAGTCTTTGAATTTCAACATACAAATGCGTATGTATAGACACAACACCAGCCATATACATACATATGTCAAATCTCAAACTGTCCGCATATGTTTATATCTGTATGAGTCCCGGCGGACGAGCTAATGTGTATGTGTGTCTGCATATCTCATCGGGTGTACAGACATGCATCTATGTTTGCGTTAGCACGATGATATCACGACGACGGTTCCCCCAAATCCCATAATAACACCAATACACGCAATCTACATAAACCCCCAAAAATTTTCTTTAAAATTAATCAGTTTGTCTGACGATAGCAAAAGCGTGAAACTCGGGGTCACAAACTCACTTCAATCCATCCAAATATATATATATATATATATATATATATATATATATATATATATATATAACCTTACGTCGAAAGTACGATTCCGAGTTTCATGTTCAACACAATCTTCCGGTAATTCTAATGGTGATAAAATTATATATATATATATATATATATATATATATATATATATATATATATATATATATATATATATATAATATTCTAAAATATCGTATGAGTATTTAAGAGATTTGTGTTTACACAACCATTCAAACTCTCTCATAATATACAGGAATAAAACTGGCCATAACTTTGATTTTCCCTCCGTATTTTAAAAAAAGAACATTTTTTTTTATACTTCGAGGGCCAACTAATAGCAATATTGCCAAGGGTAAACACTTGTCAATTTCTTTTTATATTATATAACCATCTTTATTGAATCCATTCTTAAAGAATCTAACCTTATTTTTTTATTTTTTTTCTAAGGAAAACGGCGTGTACGTAAAAACGTTTCCAAATCAACATGTGAAAAATGAACAATATAATGTATACTAGACATGAACCGACACACTTACAAATATACATTAGACAAACCAGAATTATTATACTCTTTCATACATAAAGCAATCATACTGGAATTAGTTAATTTCTTAAAACGTTGGATGGACGCATCGTCTTCCCTTGAATGCACGTGAAACGTGATTAACCAATGAAAATTAAACAACACAAAAATAAAAATACCAGAATTTCTTCCTTTTTTCTCCATATCACATTCTCTTCTTTAATAAAAGTGAAACATGACAGATAGACGTTTGCTATATGTTCTTTATTTTATAATTCTATCGGATTCCGATACAAATGTCATGTTAACGCACGCACGAACGCCAAAACAATATATATATAAAATTTCACAGAGTTAATCTGTAGAAAAAGACAATATTTATAAATGTAAAAGACAATAGGAAAACGGTAGCCGACACGTTTCGTCCAATGTCGACTTTTTCAAGGCATGAAAAAAATGAATTTATCAAACAAAGTAAACTAATAATAACAAAACAAAATCTCCTTAGGCAACTGGAAGAATTTAGAGAAGGCAATTTTCATACTGTTAACTGAAAATTACGTCAATTACTGTCACATGTGGAGATATTGTTTTTATTGCTCTGTCGACGGATTCAAACATTTTCTTTTTGATTTCTTGATACTGTTGTGTACGTTTGTTTGGGAGAGTAGTAATTCTGTTAAGAAATGTGAAATAGGGAAAAAGCCTGGGCGTAGATTAATATTTGGGTAATATTCAATGGCGGCACTCTCGAAGATTTTCTTTTTATGAGGGTAGCATTTTTAAAATTGTGGTTGAATTTATTTCGATGTATGATTAGTGCATTTGCTCATATTTTTTTTTTTTTTTTGTGAGGTCTCTGTTCTGCTCATAAAGACGTTTTTTCTTTTTTTAATTTCTACTTGTTTCTCCAATATATTGGGAGGAACAGTTTTGGTAAGTTGTTTTATGAATGCCTGCTTCAGAAATATTATTGCTATTAGTGTCTGAGGATCTGAGTATATCCATAATGGTTTTTGAAGTATTTTTTGACTATTTTAAGATTATTTAGATGAGATAAGTTGTTCTGGATAGTGGACTACTGCAACATGAAAAGCTATGCCAGTGTAATGCAAATATATTCTTACTTGTCATGTATCATTAGTAATTAAGATGGAAACCTTCTCATTACGAGTGGTTCCTAAAACGGAAATTTCTTACGATATGATCTGATATATATATATATATATATATATATATATATATATATATATATATATATATATATATATATATATATATAAGTTTGAGTCATGAATAATTTGAATTTCTATTCATCACTTTTAACAATAACTAATAAAGTACGATTATATTTTATTCATTTACATATATTAGCCATTATTTGCATAGAACTGTTTCCACTTATCTGGCAGATTTTCGATATTTTTGAGATACATTCCCGAGCTTCTGATGTGAAAATTTTGACGAGTTCAAGATTTTTTTCCACATTATAAACTTTCGCCATCATAGAAAAAGATATTAATCGTTCGACAAGATATGGTAAATATATGTGATGAAGTTGGACAGATCAGAGATCTTGCATAATTTTTCTTGTATTATTCGTGCTCTATGTGGCCTGTACGCGAACATGTTTGCTTTAATGCTCTGTGCAAGCTTCCATAGCCGTATGAAATGTGTGCTTTGTCAGTGTACTCCAGATTTATTCTTACCTGCAATGTATCATTAGTAATTAGAGTGATAACTTGCTCGATACAAATGTTTCCCTAAAATGGAAATTTCTTAGGATCTGTTCTAATATATATAGTAATTAATGTAAATATTAATTTAACTTGTCACAACGCAGACATTATATCCACTCATCTGTAGACTTGACTGGAACATTTTTAAATCATTTGATCAATTCTACTAGTGAGTTAATATTATTTCAGCGAAAATCTGATAGATGAAAATGTTATTTGATTTATTAACGTTAATGCATATTTTTTCCATATTAAGTACTAAAATTGCTATTATTATGATATTATTATAATTGTATGCTCGTCTTCAAAAAATGATCGTCCAATATATCAATATATGCTACGCAGCTTATCCTCAAATTATTTTCTCCTCGGATAAACCCGCATTCTTTAAGTCAATATTGTTTATCGTTGTACATTTTTTTTCTTAAACGAATTTTCCTGCATTCATGTATTAATGTGTGGTTAAAATTTATCACCTTTTCCTCATACCGCAAAAACGAAAAGTAAAAATAATTAAAAATCCGTATTTTGTGACGATCGAAGAGGGCGGGAAACACAGGGTCACTAAATCACATCAATCCAACTTAATATGTTAACTCTATTATTGATATCGAGCGCTTTCCAATAAGTACCGCGCATATATAATATATAAATTATATGTATAAAAATTGCATCCATACATATACATTTTATATCTATACATACATATACATTTTATACATATATATACACACACACACACATATATATATATATATATATACTTTTTATATATATATATATATATATATATATATATTATATGTATGTATTTATATATAATATATATATATATATATATATATATATATATATATATATATTTTTTTGATCTTTTCCTTTAATTCATTTTTCATAGGAGAATTTGTTTTAAAATGTGACAAATAATTCCATACACCTAATCTCTGAAAGGGAGACGCTTCACTTGTTAAGCGCTACTGACACTATACTATTGATTTTAGATTTGTTTTTCTTCAACGATTTCGACTAACACGTGACACGTGATGAACTGGCATTTATCACAGCAGCGCCCCAGTTTTTACGTTGAACAAGAATAGAAACATCTAATGTTCGTCCGTGTTTTGCATGATTACATAACTAATGATACCATGAATTATTTAGCTCAGTATAGACTTTCTTTTAACCGCTATGTTCTCCGGACACTGTCAGGTATGGGTGAAGATAGGCAGGTTTTAAAATAGTATAATTTATCGTTGTTTGTGGCATTTACTTCTTTGTAGTTTCTGACCACCTTTATCTGTATTTTTATACTATTGTTCTCTCAATACAAGGCCCAAGAACCACTCGAAATCGAAGGTTAGAGAATTATCTTTTTGAAAAGTAGCGTGTATTATGAGGATATGGAGGATAGATAACGACTGATACGAAATTTAAAAACGTTTACATTGATGTTTAAGCTTCAATTTCTTTGCAGATTTTATTTTATGTAAGAAATTTTCGTTTCTCACACGCTCACTGGTTGGCATTGTCAACATTTCTCGTTAATTTCACAACTGTTGTTTCATGTATTTTCTCAATTCCTTCAGTTTATTTTCCAAATTTCATTGGTTTGTCATTAAATGTTCATCGAAGAAAAGACCCAAGGGTCACTCAAATTATTGAGTTACTAAATAAGGTCGTTGTATTGATGTAAGATGCGGAAGTGATAAGTGCTAATTATGAGGATAAGTATGATTGATTACAGTTGACACGCGAGATTTAAGATTGTTGTGATTGGGAAAGGTTCTTGGGAAGAATCTCTCCGAATGAAAATTTCTTCTTACCATTGAAATACGAGTGGAATGAGAATGGTTCGGCACATAGGTACATGGCATGTCGGATCTTAGCACATCAGAACTAGTGTAACTGAGGAATTTGGCTTATCAAAATTTTTTCTATGGGAATTACGATAAATTAGCGTGAGGTTGGAGATATCGCGATAGGGTTTCTAGGTTGGAAAATAATTAATCGCCTACAAGGCCGCATAAAATTGTCAAGGCTGGAAAATAAAAATTCGTTGTTTATATAGTAATTGACCAATCGCTTCTGTTCTAATTATATTTTTGAATTCTTTCTTGGTAGCATGTTTTTTTCTGTATTTTTCGTTATTCCAATGAGACTTTAAATTTGTGGCACGCTTCACATCGTCTGCTATATCCTAGCCAATTAGTTGAATTTTCGCAATCTGTTACTTTTGACATATCAAATCCATTTTTCACATCTTGAAATATACCTTTTGCGCATAACCATACATTATTTGCCTTGTTACTATTCATGTTCAATCTTTTTTTCGCTTTCTTTGGCTGTATCATCTAACGTCATTCAGAATTTGCGATCTATAGAATATCATCTGAGTAGCTTAAGCTATTAAGTTTACATCCACCGATAATACATTTCTGTAGACCACAAAGACTCTTAGAATCATCTCCTTAGTAAAGTTAAATAAATCCTATGAGGCTTCCTTGTTTCACTCCATTTTCTACTTAGTCGTGGTCAGTTAATTCGCGGTCTAGCCGTATGCATGTCCAGTTAAAATTGGAGATTACTCGTATTTGATATGTAATTTTGATTTCCTTTATTTTATTTTTGGGTTTTGCATGGATTGTGTATACGTTTAGAACTTTCTCAAGTCTTTTGGCAGATTGATGCCTTGAATATTACTAGAATTAAAAATAGATTTATGAAGAGGAAATTTTTATCGATGATCATACATAACATAATGACGGTTCAATATCGAAATTCAATTAAATCAGATGGCGCCCAATTTATAGAAAGTGTAAAAAAAACAAATCCAAACTTGGCACTGACAAGTCAAATGAACAAAGTATTCGTTATTGCTTGTATAAATATTAAATTACTCAAACTTGCATTGGAGAAGGTTATATAATTTGACATGCATTGATTTTTCAGCCCCCCCCCCATCAAGAAAAGAAAAATACTGATGTATAGAAATAACGAAAGATAAAAAATATTAAGTGTTAATTAATATTTGATACTGTAAGGTAATTTTAGTCTCTTAATATATCTATAATCTATTCTCTCCCAATCAAGTAAATCAGAACGGTTCATTTTCATGAATCACCAAAAAGAGTCCTTCTCTATCTTTAGAAGATCCAGCTCAAACCAACAGCAATATTGCTGCCATACCTGATCATGAGCTGTGTCGTCTTCATTTTCCAGTCTTAAAAGACCCCAAAGCGTCTCCGTGGCCATGTGAATGATTAATTATTTCCAAATATTCAACTTCTTTCCTACAGACAAGACGTTGGAAGCCTATCGTTATTGCCATGTAAAATGTTCAAAGGAGCTATATTCTTTAATTCTATCAGTTCTGACTTTCACTGCTAACGCCCTCCATACTATACGCACAGGGACGAGTCATCTCCATTCCCTTTGAATTGCACTAAGATGAAGTCAATTCAACAGGAAATAGCTTCTTTTCATGAACTGCTGTTTCAGGAACAAATTCCTGAGACGTCTTTTCCCAATTACTACAATCTTAACCTCTCCAAGATTCGCGTTATCTTCCTTATATAACCATATATAAAGTGCATTTCTTACCTCCTCATCTTACGCTTAGACTGCAACCTAATTCAGTCTTATTCTTACTCGTGTGATTCTTGAGACTTTTGTTCAATGAGCATTATTTTAAGAAAGAGTTTTCAAAGAAAGAATGAAAGATTATAAACTAATGGCTCTTCTTCAGTTATGACAACAGGTATAATTGTACATAATTCCTTTATTCATCAGTCATTGACCGAACAACCAGTGCTACTTTACGATGGAATTTATACAATATTTCTGTTAATTTCTAGGGAAATAGGATTCTCAAGTCCAATGTTACCCACCCAAGTATTAATGGGAGTTCCCCTCTAACTCTTCCTTTGAACTAGCATGGAACGATGTTGATTATGTTTCTGTTTTCTCATTGAGTTACATTTTAGTTGTTTCAGTTGTTAAAATTCCTCAAATGACGTGGTTACTTTTATCTGATACAGTTGTTTTTGATAGTGTAGCGCCAATCTACGATGTTCGAAGAAAGGCAGACTACAACCTTCATTAGCTAGAAACATGTTTTAATCATTGATATCAGAAGTACTACGGAAACCTATTTCACAGCACAGGTAACACACTAGCGGTGACTGAGCAATGATTTTTTTCAGCGTAAAGTTATATTCATGTGCGGTCTACATTGTCATTTGTAGAATGCGGGTATAATTTTGAGCCTTTAAACATTGTAATCATCCAAAATCTGGACTACCTGTGTAAGCATATTCATTTGACCACTCTAACTAACATCAAAGCAGAACAGAAGCTTCACCCTGAATATAAGCAGGAGTTAATTGGAATCCAGCCTATCAAATGCCAACAGTCGGGCATCTCAGAAACTGATCATATTGAACAAAAGAATTATGTGTATCACTTGATCTAGCATAACACATGATTATAGTGAATTCTCTCATCAGGCTGAAGATTATTGCAGCATACATCCATGTCTGTCCACTTGAAAGCACATATTGTAGCTCACACACACACACACACACACATATATATATATATATATATATATATATATATATATATATATATATATATATATATGTTACATTAGAATATGCAAGTTACTCTCTATATTTCTCAGATGAGGTATTATGTACATTATTTACATTATTGTCCTCATCTTTGTCGACATATTTATTACAACGTTTCGGCCGTTGTACACTCCGGCCTTCTTCAGGTGGTTATAATGTAGAACTTAACCCTTTATTTCGCTCACTGGTAGACTGTTCTAGTTCCACGTGCCATGTTTGATGGATGTCAGCTATCAGTTATCTCCTGCTAAATTCCCTCTGAAAGTTCTCCACTCCCTTAAACGGGTATTGAACTTACACTCTTTGGTTCTGTCACTGGATCTAACCAACGCCTTTGAGGACACATGGCACAGTGGATAAAGGCGTAGGTTAAATCCAGTGACAGGACCCAAAGAGTGTGAGTTCAATAACCGAGGACGCATGGCTCAGTGGATAAAGGCGTTAAAATGCTTAATCGGAGAATCTTATCAGCCGTCTTTAATTAAGCATGTTTTATATATATATATATATATATATATATATATATATATATATATAATTATTTATTTAAAAATTATAACATAAATATTTATAAGATCACTACAAAAATAGCCATTTTGTTTATACCCTATCACTTGATAAGACACCAGAGGTGTTGAAACAAAATGGCTATTTTTGTAGTGATCTTATAACATATTTATGTTATAATTTTTACGTAAATATTTATATTCACTCTACTATATATTGAGCACTTTTAAGAATAGTAATTCTTGATTATTGGAATTCCGTATACACCAATCATATACATTATCTCACTTTAACAGATATATTTAACAAAACTTACACAAAAATATCTTGAAATGCGAAAAAGTAAATTCCTTCAATAAAATCTCAGTTGGTTTCGACCACGACCTCCAGACAACTTCGCGATCTCCTGCATTTCTTCAGGGGCGGGCTTCTTGTTTCATTTATAGAATGCTGCCATAATCCTTGTCTTCAGTACATATTTTGCGTTAAAAGGAATTTGTTGATCTCTCACTCAACTACACACCACGCATAATAATCCAGAGGCTTTCAGTCTGGGGAGTATAGGTGGTTAAATTGAGGTGATCACAGAAATTGTCTGATCGCTATGACTGGGTTCTTCTGATTGTGTGCCATGATGCAGAGTCCAGCAGACACTATTTTGACCCAGGGCAACATTACCTCCTCAAGGAATTTAATGTAGACCTCCGTTTTTGATTCTGAGGCCCTGTGGGAAGATGAATGGAGGCAAAACGTCGTCTTCACTCGTAGTGACTCCAACCACATTCATAATAAACATTAGACACATCTAACACTGTAATCTTCGGCACCGTCATCAGATTAACACCGTGAAATGTTCGTATTGTAGCTTGTGGTACAATGCCAAGAAGTAAAGCATATTGTGTTATGGTGATCTTTTTTTCTCGCAGACGATGCCCAACGGACCCTAGTATACTGTGCAATTGACAAAATCAAAAACAAACAACGCGCATGTTCAATTTATTAATCGTAACATATATATATATATATGTATATATATATCAGTTTACATACATACATATATATATATATATATATGTATATATATTTACATACATTTATATATATATATATATATATATATATATATATATATATATATATATATATAATAAACTGAGAGGAATTCAGTTTACACCATCTTTAAATATGATGCCGATTTTGAGGTGAATAAAAGACTCTACTGGGCAATGAAGTCGGTACACCGGTTCCAAATTCAATGTCAAATTATTGTTACGTAATCTGCATATATGTTCCTGTAAATAGCGATGAAATGTCTGCTTCCGTTAAACAAAAGTGAAAACATTTTCCTTCCAATCGAAATTATGTCCCAATTATGAAAACTAAACAATGATTTTAGGCCCTAAAATATAGACATCTTATTAGGCCAGCGGAGCATTATTATTTTCTAGATATCGTATCGTAACACACGAAAACCAATCCGTTTGAAAAATATCAGCTGCATGTTTATGAACTGAGAAATATATTTGTTTCATCAGCAATAATTTGGTAGGTTTCTTTGTCTTTGTATGCAACTTTATTTTTTTCGTTTATGTCTGAACTGAATTCTAGGAAAGTGTTGTCTACATTCACTCACTGCAACTTCCGTTGTAATGCACCTGTCTATCTCCACATGGCATCTCATCTTTTTTTTCTCATTCTATATGAATTTAAATTATTTTTTTTCTTCATTTACGTTTCTACTCTTCCATTTTTTTTCTATATTTTTTTTCTAAATATCATATTCTCTCTTTCTCGTATGTCTGTATTTTAGTAATGCGCTGTTGCAAAAATAACTGAAAAATCTGTTTTATGGGCGGCATATATCTGTATTTCCAATCGGCGCAAATGATCTGTTTTACATAACTTGAATTGTTAGGAATTAGAAGACTAATTTTTAAGGCAATCCATCAAATAGAAACTTTCAAATAAGACAACTGGTGAAACATAATTTCACTCTTCAAATTCTCTTCCAGACTTGCTAAAAACTCAACATTGGATATCATTTTATTTCTTCTACCTGCCTTTGAACAATGCAACGAAAGAGAAAATTATCTAACTCGAGAATGTGTTCGTGTTTTGTGACAGTTCTTCCAGAAGGAAAATTAAAGAAAATAGCAAAACCCTGCTACTTTAAGTATCAGAAAACTATGCTAATGTTCTTTCCTTCCTGAATGACCTGGGCAATCAGAAAAACCGTTCGGTAAAGAAAGGCTGTAGGTTTTTGCTTATCGGGTTCAGAACGGTATTGAACTTGGGGAGTGCAAATGTGTTTCTGCTGTTGCGAAGGGGGGAAGTTTGGATTTCTGACCCCGTTTTCGTTACTAAGTTGCCTGCTTGTCTGTTTACAACTGATTTGCGATTGAACTTAGTGTTGACACGGAAGTTTTTTTCTGTTTCTACTGACCCCATTGGTTGATACACAAACAATCAAAAATCAGCAAGAAAAATATACAACTCTCTCAGATAAATATAACGTTAGGAGATAGGTACGCCTATCGTTCGGCTCATATAATTTATTCCTTGTTTGCTGTTTAGGATTCGGTTTCAGTTTACAAGTTTTTTTTTTCCGTTTCTTTCACTCCCGGTAACACCCTTGCGTCTTAGTGGCATTATCACCTTGCTTGAGGTGAATTGATTAAAATGAATTATAGTTTAATTAAAATTATTATTCATGTGTGCTTTTAATAAGCATGTTCGCTTTGCAACATTCAGTATGCAAAACAAACTTTCTCAAGAAATGCAGAAACACTTAATTTCGTATACAGATATATTTTCCCCAGTAGACATGGCGTGAAATAAATTTAGCAAAGGGTCAAACTGCGGATCCATATTATCATAAATATTTAAACAAAATTCATCTCCACGGGCTTAATCCGATTTCTTTCTGAGTATCCGTGAATATATTTCTAATTCGTAAGTGCTAAAGCATACCTACGGGCGATAATGTGTATGTCCCCATTCACACAAATACAGTAGTAAATCCTGTATGTTGGTCTGTAGTTGGAGATTCGTCTCCAGGTGTGATGGCCAAACTCTCTACGGTTAGAGAGGATCGCCAGACGAGGCTATGTGGAAGGGCAGAGCCTTGTCTTGTGAAACAGCTACCCAAATCCGTTTTTATATGGTGTCTACAGGGAATTTTTAGCTGAGCCTACGGGCTCGGATAGTCCATATTAAATTCGGCCTTGTGCCACATCTGACCGCGTGCTGCGGTTGGTAGATATCCTGCAGGTGGAGATTCGTCTCCAGTTGGGCTGGTTACACTCTCTACATCCGTTCAGAGAGGATACCCAGACGAAGCTATGTTGAAGGGCAGAGTTTCGTCTCGGGAAACAGCTACCCGACTTGGTTTTATATAGTGACTACGGGGAATTTTGGGCCGAGCCTACGGATTCAGATACCTACCTCCCATTAAATTCGGTCTTCTGACACATCTGAGCGCATCTGGCGGTTGGTCGATATCCTGCATTTGGAGATTCATTGTGGAATTCACTTGACTCCATTCTAGACTATTTCTTCTACGCGCCGCTGGCGAATCTCATATGCGTTGTTCGTGTCCTAAGTATTATCGTTCATTACCAACGTTTGTGTGATTATTCAATTTAGTAACCTTACCTAGGTTACAACAGTAAGTTACAAGACTGATTAAAAATATTGACTGTATATTAGCACATTTATCCACATTACTCTATATTGGGACGAAAAGCCCTAATATTTTATAGTTAGAGAAATGTAATTAATACTGGATTCTTACAAAGCAATAATGGAATACAGATGTTGATTAACTAATAATAATTCCGTTTTTTAACTATAAGTAATGACTGGTTTAAACTCTAATTAATGCATATATAGAGGATGTTTTATTAATTTCTAGTTCCAACTAAATTTATATAAACCTGTAATAAATGCAAGTTTCCCTTTCAGAACCTATAATTGACACCAAAATACAAATAATAAATCTCTGATTTTTTTATAAACCTATAATTAATACCGAGTTTTAAGCTTTACATTAATTGGTTGAAATTATAGGCCAGTGTTGATCAACCATGGAAAATATCCAACTCTATAAAAATATAATTTTTATAAATATAAGATTTTATATATTCCGAGACGTATTTAGATAGAGATTAATATATTCAACACGATGAACATATTTATCCAATCTATATTTCTACCATCTAACTTTTAAGTCAAGCTGTTTTGGAAGTAGCGAGTTTATATTCTTGGATATGATGAATTGGGAAGAAATTGTCAAGAAATCAATGCTTTATTTTAATCTCAAAGGAAATGGGCTCTTTCCCAAAGGCTTGAATTCATGTGCCTTTGGATAGTGAATAATATTGATGCAGATGATCAATTATTTTAATATCTCTAAATTAGATGAAAGTAAACGAGTCTTACGGTCGCTCATATCATTTTGAAACACTGCTTCCCGTACGATAACCGAAGTTAAGCAATATCGAGTCAAGTCAGTAACTAGATGAATGACCGCTTGGAAATACCAGGTGCGGAACTGGAAATCAGAGAGTCGCGGTTCAATTCCAACCGAGTTGGTTATAGTCACTTAGGTGCAAATAACCTTTGAGAATCCACCTATTCTTTCCCAAGCTATGGGTTAATTAGTATGACTTGTAGAAGTATATCGTTATTGTCACTCCTCAAAAATATTCTTGCAATTGAAAATATTTTCTGTCTTAACCCGCAAAGGGTTGATAAGTCGTAAAAATAACCAGCAACGGTTTGATAAGTCGTAAAATATAAATCAATCACGAAGGAAAGAAACGTGCTTTTTCTACACTTTATTCCTTTATCAGAATTTGTAAGGTAAATATCGGATAGTTTCGTCGCCGTATATATTTTATTATCACTGAATTCATCAACCATATGTTCTGTTTTTTGTTTTTGTTTTTTTGTTTTTCATCTTGAAGAATTAGCCTTATACTTCAAAACTGTTTTATCTATGTTACTGTGTCCAAGAAAATATTACATAATGGGTTATTTTCTGAATAATAGAAAATCTGAGAGTATCTTTAATTTTTATTAAAAAATCGATTCATTCAATGGTAATGACTACGTTTCTGGTGTTTGAATTAATATCGTTAAATGAGTTTAATTTCAAAATGTTTGACGCACATTTTATCCCAAATAAAAATGAATTTACAAATATATGTTACCTTATATATAGGATGACCTCGTAATGATTTTAAAATAGAACACATGCTGTGACTGCGTCAAAACTAAAAACAAAATATCTCAATGATTTTTTACAACCTTGAGATTGTCGGGCCCTCGACAAGCAATCAACTAGAGTGAACGTAAGGTTAAATGCATTCTAAATTGACACTTCAAACTTTGCATCCATCTCTTTCCCTAGAGACTTGAAGATTATGAAAATATTACATTCGATATCGACATTTTCTTCAGTAAATGCTCTTCATCAGTAGCATGTGAAATTATTGGTGTCGTAACAGTTATTGCCACCGAAGGTAAATTCAACGAGCCAAGTTCAAATTCCAGCCGATTCCGACCTGTTCGTGTCTGCAATAAATACCATTGGGAAAGGCGCGAATATATAATTATTCCCAAACCTATAGTTTAAACAGCTGTGTGTAATCCACGGGATTTAGCTAGTCGCTAGTCCAGAATGAAAATTTAGAATTCAAAATCATGAATAATGCAAAAACCCTCCGGGGCATTTTCCAAGAAACAGTGACAATTCGCCGACTTTATGCAAATCGATGCTTATGTCCGGAAGTGATGTAGTATATTCTATCATCTTTATACAATGGTATTCTCAGTTCGGTGAGTGAAAACGAATAAATACTTTGAATATTTGAAAAGATGCTTTATTATACAAGTCGACTAGCGTTACGAAATAAGCAAAACATTTACCCAATAAAAAAAAACGTACATGTGTTGGGCACATCCGACTGCAGAAACAGCAAAAATGTGCAGCATATAAAACTAAGATAAGAAATTATATAATAAAGCTATTAACTTTACACACTACATAAACGAAAGATTAGAAGGATACTTTGAGTGATTGATTGATTCGTTTTTGTTTTACGTCTTATCACCCCTTTCCACTGTAATTAAAGCCAGAACATAATTTTAGACTGTTATATTTTTTAAGTCGGGGAGATAATTCTATTAGTGATACAAGACTTACTAAATAACCCATGACTGTATGAATTCATATTTTTTCCAACAGTATTTACACATATGTGAATATAACGAACGGGAATTGAAAAACAGTTATTCGCCGAACCATTATATCAACCACACTTCCAAGCTTACAGCATCTGATATTCTCGAAAGGTCACCGATCTAGGTATTAACCAGGCTCGGCATTGCTTAACATCGGTTATTGTTCAGGAACCAGCGTTTTAATAAGATGCTTTCGTAAGACAAGGTTATTTTAATCAGTATTATAAAGAGATATAATATTCAATGAACATGAGTAGTAGGATCACCTGAAAAGATTTTTTTTTACACAAAGGATTTTATGAATTTTAGCCAACACTGGAATACTAACTATTCAAATTATTTACATTATTCATAAACCAACGTTTTAATTCACGAAGCTATTCTCCCGTAAGACAATTCTCTATGGTGAACTTGAAGTCTTTAAGCATAACTGTTGTTTAGTGCTGTTACTGCTGCCTGCTACTTAGTGCTGCTACAGATGCTTCTACCTGTCGTGTTTGACTGCTGCTGCTGTTGAAACCTTGTTGTCATTAATCTTTTTTCTTTCTTTATTGGCAGTTCCCATATTGTATTTATTTTCATACTAGGCCTTTTAAGATCTTTTCATAGCCTACCAAAAATTATTCAGAAGCCTTATTTGTATTCATTTTATACGACATTGTTTTAGGCAGAAAAAAATAGTCACAGGTTTGGCATAAAGCAAAGCAAATTCTCTTCACGGTTAAAGGCTAAAAAATAATGATTCTATTTTTTGCTTATCAAATGTTTATTCGATTATAGAACAAGTCATCGTCGAATACATTAGGACTCTGCTTATTCCTCTGTTAGTAAGTTACATTACGCCCAGTCATTGAATTAGATAAACAATAAGCCATTCCGTTCTGATTGCAATATAAGTCAGAAAAAGAATATATATCAGAATGGCTATCGAGTTTTAGTGTGAAAAAGAAAACATACATAATAATAAGAAAGAAAGAAAGAAAGAAGGGATAATGCTCTCATAGTTTCACGTCTGCCTCAGTGATGTGGAAAATATTGTTAAGATTTACTTTTATTTGTTCCATTTTATTTCTTTAAATCATAAACTGCATTCCTATATATGAATGGTATTGTCATACTATGTTGAAGTTGTCACACTGAAATATTTCACGATACAATATGTTAATTTCCACGAGTAATTTTAGAATTTGCCAGGAGCTTATTCAATCATTATCATATGAATTACGATTCATCAGAAAATGCAAAGAAGAAAATGAATTTTTAAGAATAATTCTAGTTAAAATATTAATAATATTGGTAAGCAAATGTATTTACAAGTAACATTATCACATGAAATATGAGCCACTTACTACAGAAGAAACAACAACGAGAGAAACTCTTATGTTTTATTTACCAATATTTATTCTTTAAAATATTATGGGAACGTGGCCAAGGGGTTAGAACGAACGAATTTCACCATGGTCGATTTGTCATGAAGGCGATTTCTTGATATTATCGGCCTACAGCGGCTGATCGAGGGTACGGTAACTTTGGAAACTGTCTGAAAAATCATACCACGGGTTGGCGCAAGTGAATGAAATATGGTAGACGGATCTATTTAGAAGTTGTCGATGGTTGTGTCAGTCATGAACGAGGGTTTGAGTGGACTTGCTTTGTCTCGACTGTTGATCATGCCAAATAATGCCTTCTCTCCCAGAAATTGTAATTAAAGTCCGCTCAGTATAAACATCAGATACGCTCTGCTGGTGTTGAACAAACACAAATATACATGAGCGGGCACCTGCAACAGCAAATGGCTAGCCGCCCTAGCAGACAGAAAACTGGGATAAGAGCTGTCAGCCATTAATAGTAATTTACATACCATCCCGCTTTGTCAGTTCTCTAAGACAAACGCTTCGAAAATTTACTTAAATATGGAACTTTACGCATAGCAAAATTAAATTGCAAGGCTGTGTATTTATTTATTATTAAGTCTTTAGGAGATGTTAAAATATCATACATTTATTTTAGATAGAATTCTAGGGACATAGATAACCTACTTATATCATCTCTGATGCTACTACCTTCTATTGCGTTCATATTTGTAACATCATAATAGTTATCTCCATTTTAGCTTAAAATAAATCAGCATAGCATGAAGAAAAAGGCCTCATAATTAATACGTACTAGAAAGGATTAAAATTAATTAATATGTGAAGAGTTTTAACAGAAGACAGAAAAGTGAGACCGAAATCTGATCTCTGTGTGGAATAGCGAAAAATACATCCCGAAAGTATTAAAAGACAAGAAACTTTCATCATAAACCAAGAAAAGTGTATAAACATATACAATATTAGTCCTTTTATATGATGCTGGTTTTCGAAGTAAGATAAACTTGTTCGCTTTTACAAGTGAAACTATGTTTTTACACAAAGCAGATAAGGGATGACCTAAAATTTAAGGAGGTTAAGATTGTAGTGTTTAGGGACGCACTCTCTCGGGTGTCTGTTCACCAAAGTAGTGGTTTTTGGCAAGAATCTGTCTCAATGGAACTACCTATTTACCAGCAGAATACGATAGAAATGATAAAGGTTCGACTCTGTAATCGACATATTGAGTGTCATAATTGGAAAGGTCTGCACTGATGGAACTAAATACGTCAGAACAATTTCCATGGTAATAGCGAGAAGCTAGCGATATTTCGTCTGCGGGAAAGTTAACGTAGCAAGCTTCTCTGTTAGGAAAAAGAGTTCGAATATTTATTTCTTCGTTCTGAGTTCCCATTTTCTTTTCGTAATTGTAATTTCCTCGAGGAAATGCGTGTCTCCAAGTTAAGAGATTTTGAGAAGATATTTTCGGCAATCCACCATCACGTCTTCATTCACAGAATGCGTCAAAGCTAGTTAAAAAAAAACAAAAAACTTTTGGAACTTAATCGGATGTGGCGGGTGTTCAAATATCATCATGCAAAGCGTAAATAAATCAGGAGGAGCGATGCGAATGGTGAAAAAACATGGGGAACGCTTAGTCGCTTTCAGAGATACAGCGAAGGAAGACATGCTCTCTCTCTCTCTCCCAGAAGCTGTTAAGTTGACAAATTGACATATTTGAAAGAAAATGGCTTTGCTTTTTACTCTGAAAATATTAGTATAGACATTGCCTGTAAAGACATTTACAAATGACATTTTTGCTGCATTTTTTGAAAATTGGTCCATCTTAAAGCGCGCATATATATATATATATATATATATATATATATTTTCACATTTCCTTAGTGCCTTTGTTTATACGTTGATCTTACCATTTTATATCGATCGTATTCAGAAAGGGGGGATACGCTAGAGCCTATATTAAAATCTCTTACATAATAAATAATATAATAACAAACGGCGATCAAATACGCACCCAAATGCACTGAAATACACATAGATTTATATTTTAAATATGAAGAAAACTCTTAATGATGCACATAATGAAAATATGTTCCGCGCTTTAGTATATAAATACTAGAAAGACAGATGTCATTAGTAATTTAATTTATTTAAATAAGATTTCCGAGCCTCGAAGATCGCGATTCTCTTATTGATGTCAGGCCTGGCTTTCAGTTCGTTTGTAAATGTCTAAACTCTCATCCGTATACAACTGTTTTCCCAACGATTAAAATGTCTTGAAGTGAAAGAAACTATTAGGTCATAAAGAAGAACATTTTTCATTAGATCATTTCGACTGATGCCACAATATCACAAACAAAAATTTATACAAAATAACAAAAACTACGTCAGTTGAAGAATTCCAACAAAAGCAGTGCAACAGACTTATTATTGCATATATATATATATATATATATATATATATATATATATATAGTAAATAATATGACTGTTTCGCAGTATCATAGTTCATCAGTGTAGCTAGATGTCTGATATATATAGTTTTAAGGTGTGCTATATTTATGGGATAAAGTGCTCAATATCAGAGATAGAGCATATGTAAATATAAGTGAACATTGAAGTCAACATTAAGAGGCGACAGGATTTTTCATGCTAGACGCAATCGTCAGGTCACATCTGACGATATATATATATATATATATATATATATATATATACATACATAGATAGATCCAAGTCATGCCTGTTCAAGTTGGAAGTTCTTGCATTGCAAATATGTATTATTTCTTGTTCATTAACTCGATGTCAAATATTACATTTACTCTAATTATCTCTTACTAAATATCATCTAAACAAGGCCGGAACGTACAATGGCTGAAACGTTGTGAATATGGCAATAAAGGTGTAGGTAAACAGCCCAATCAATGTAAATAGTGTAAATAGTTACACCAACTCATCTCAGAAATATAGACAGATGTCAAAGATTATGTCGACCGAATATGTGATAAAAATCTGACATAAAGCTGTGTAGATTATTAACACTGGACCTAATATCCTCAGTTTTATTTCTATAACCGCGATTGTTGGCCATTCTGACCTTCTTCTGGTGCCAGTTGACTAGGGTAACCTTCAATGAATTTCGAACTACTAAACATCTTATCTAATTTAAGGAGCTATACTGCTTAGTTTCCGCTAGGTATATCTCGTCTTATTTGAATTTTTTTTTAGTATTACTGAGTTGTCGCTAGTCATGTTTTCATTGATTGTAGGTTCGGCCTATAGATTAAATTGTCAAATACTATAATAATAATTAAATGATTTGTTTTCGAAATTTTACTCTCATATTAATTATTATATATTTTATTATGGGCCGAGAGTTCCGATCGTGTGCTCTCTAACTTTCATGAAATGTTTTTTTTTTTGTTTCACTGTTATTTTATGTGTTGATATGTTGATCAAAATATAATAATAATAATAATAATAATAACTGATAGATATTCATTATTGTTCTTAACTAAGTAACAATTATACAATAAGCGATAACTACACAAATATTCCTCTTGCAATTTATACAATTTTAATGCTCCTACTTTTGAGGACTGTGAACATATCAATTGCTATTGAAAAATTAAACGCCTTTTGTTTATTAATTCTGACGAAAAGCTTCTTTATTGTTCAAAGCGTTTAATTATATCTACGGTTTTGTTCTGTAAACTCTTTGTATGCGCATTCGAGTATAAACGAATTGGTTTGAAAATGTCTGCAAAAAGCATGGAAATCAACTGCCTGAGAGTTAATGAAATGGTTTCATATTACGTATTCTAGGTACCTGTCCAGTTATGACTTTCCATAATTTATCCGTCCAATTCCCATTGTGCCATCCAATTACAAAAGCGCCGTAGATAAATTTTCTCTGACCTTCCTGTTTTCAAATTGTACTCTGAGTGTCAAATTCCTCAAGGCAACATTCCTCATTATATTTCATAGTAATATCAACTGTCTTTTTCCCAGTATTTTCTATAAGTGTTATTTGCTTACTTTTTACCTAAAATTAATACCTAAAATTAACGACATGTTCATGCAATGGTATCCTCAACATCGTTCGTCTGTGTGGAGATTGTCCATTATTTACTGCCATATAATAGGACTGATAATACATAACAGTCCAGCACTTTTCTTTGTTTCGAACGAATATTTCTTATTTCCGAATATTTGCTTAGTTTTTCAAAGGTATATTTTGGTATTAGATTGCGATATCTAAATGTTTATACTTTATTCATTTTGGTAAACACAACTCAAACTATTCAATAAACTATTAAAAAATTTAAAGAATGAAAATTTTGTTTAAGATTTTTTTTCTGTTTTAATTGATATGCACTGTTTCTCCTGATTAACTTTGCCATCGGCGTCCCAATACAACTCTGCTTTCAACTGTTCGAGTGACTGAGCAGACATTACCGTTTCAGACATCAACATTGTGCAAGCTTTAATAATTTTTGTTTGTGGGGTGGGAATTTCTACCTACGGAAATAACCGTTTGTGTACAGGGACGTAAGTGAATAAATACTTATTTTCTATCACCGAAATCTTGCATGAAAACACTCATAATAACACTTTCATTAACACAACATAACATCATTACGATTTAATGGTGTAAAAATTTAGTATTCTTATCATGACATTTAATTACTCATCAACAAAATCAACAAGCGCTTATGCAGTACCAAAGTCGATATATATATATATATATATAGACTTTGGTACATATATATAATCCCTTGTTGAAACGTTGATAACACTGCAATATTCGTGTATCCCAAGATATGCAAGTGTACAGCTCATGTGTATGACACATTTTAAGCCATACTTACTTTACCCATCTTCTAATTCAAAATAAACCCTCTTATTCTCACATCTTACCGAGCAATGGACGCATGAACCAGCGTATATTGTTGAGATTATTTGATTAATATTATTAAAATATTATATAAAATCAATAAAATAAGTATTAAAATATTATATAAAATTATGATTCACAAACATGTTTACGGAGATGAATTCATCTAAAATCCTGTTTACGAAATGATTATATCTTTTATTTCATTTATGGGCCGTGGACTGGAAATGCGACACTGAAATCCGAAGGCGCGTTTGGATAACGAAAGATGCCTTCCAAAAGCCAAGCAAAGTACTCGGAAATAGAAAAATTTCGTCAAAAACAAAGAAAAGAGTACTAAACTGTTATGTTATAGCAGTACTCCTCTATGGCAGTGAATGCTAAAAAATCTCTTCATAGATGAAAAACAGACGTGAAGAAACAGAAATGCGGTTCTACAGAAGTGTGCTGAAAATAACTTGGACGAAAATTGTGAGCAACGCCGAAGTTTTAGAGAAAATGGAAAGAAAAAAAAATTTCGGGCATGAAGAGACAGTTGACATTTCGCGGGCAAATAAGGATGAAAAAAACGGATTGGAAAATTTGATACTCAAAGGACATATTGAAGGGACAGAGGAAAACAACGCGTAATCTATCTAGCGTGCTTGAGTAAATGGATGGTTAAGTAGAGTTTAGGAGAGATAACGAAAAGACAATTTGTAAGAGTTACAAAGGACAGGAGATTGTGTAAGCCATGATCGCCTACATCTTAAATAGACATGGCACACGATAAGACGACGACGATATACTGTGGGCTTTCAGGACATATGTGATCATCTCTCTCCAAAGTTATGTTGCTCAAAATAACATTAAGCTCCCCACCATATCTCTTTGCCATTATTCTTCTTTCTGTTCACCCAAACAATACAATACTCACTGTATCTCCCCCTTTCTCTTCTCTTCTTCCAGGGAGTGTTAAATTCATAACGCCCTTTTTCTTCATAATGTGTCCCACATTAAATACCGGGAAACAAAACAATTTTTCTAAGAGTCTCAATATAGAAGTATATAAATTATGTTACAATAAATGAATTTATTTGGCATTGCTTTTGCCGTTTAATTAAGTGAGAAATAATTCATAACATTCGGAAAAATTAAATTAATTAATAAATGGATAATTTTCTGCTGAAATAAACACTCGGAGTTGACGAAGAACTTCAACGTGGCTTCAATTACTGCTGAAATTACATTTTGATACCAAATCGAAGAACGCTTGAAGAAGATCCGTAGAATAAAGGCAGAGATTGAAAACGTTATATAATCTCAAAACTGATGTGCCAAAAACGCATCAGATTAAATATATGTTACTAGGTAAGTAATTTCGATTTTTATGAACCAAATTTAATGATGAATATATATTATAAGAAATAATGTTAAGTGGTTGTTAATAATAAAACTAGAGTTCATTAACATCGCTTAGATGTCGCACTGTGGTAGCAGCGTACACAGAGGAGTCAGGGAAAATGTTTTTTTCTGCGACATGGCAGAGCTAACACCAAACCAAATTTTGGAACTCATTGGTCTCTTCCATTCCAGCGGCTATAATAATCTGAGCTTGCACCAACCAATTATTACCTGTATCGATCGCGGGATAACACTTTGATGGGTAATCATTATAAAAGGAAGATTCAAGAATACTTCGAAAATCTTTTCTCCAGTTGATGCTGCGGAATTTTATTTTTCAAATGTCATCGAATACCTGCCGGAAAAGTGTGATTGTAAATTATGGTGAATGTATAATTGAATAAAATGTAACTGTACTTTATCTTTTGATGAATAACTTTGATAACAAAACAGAAATGATTTATGCTTCTAAGTACCAGTCACCAATTCTATTGCGAGGGGAAACTGCTTCTGAGTTCTGAAGGTTAGCTTGTAGAACGAAAATCAAAATACATTTGAATAGAAGCGGGTAGAGTTCTCCAATCTTCTGATGAAAGAAGACCTTTCTTTGACAGTGTTTAATTATTGATCATTATCTTTGCTTAAACATTGATTAATCACACCAAAAAATGCACAACTCTCCCCAAAACTATTCACGATACCTTTATTTTGTCTTTCATAATTATTCCCCGTTGGTATCACATTCTCAGAATATCATTGATGTCCTGTGGTTCAGAGTTAGATTCTCATACCACTGAAACGTCTAATATGAGATGCAGACACGGCCACTTATGCAGCATACACAGAGTTGTCCCAATGATTTTGAAGCGGTGTTACCCTTCAGTATTTGTACGTGTTTAAACGTTTCTTGGTATCTCTATGATGAGCTACGGTGGTTTTACAAGTCGACAGTCTACAGCGGATTGACTATTGCAAATTACGCAGTATCTTCCCAGGTACACGAAATCTTGTATACATCTTTAAATCGAACTTGTGGCCAGCCAGTTTTCCCCTTCGATTTGAAAGTTATGCATAGAGAGTGCCACTCTGAATTCTTTCATCTTTGATCTTCCGGCAATGATCCAACCAACGTAGATGTCACTGCTTCCGAAGAGATTACATAACAAAAATCAGTGACCTCTTAAGTACTGTGCTGTTTGTGATATTTACACTTAATTTTATAAACGGTATATGTCCCATACAGCGCATTTAAAAGCTATTCAGTCTCTTATTGCACCTATGGGATCCAGTCGTCTCTTCCTTTCAATGGTGAGCTTGTTAAATTTACTAAAATTACTAAATTTACAACAAATCGGAGCAAGAACAAATGAATGGTGGTAAGAATATTGTGTGACACAAAGAGGAAAATCATCCTCGTTCTCTTCATATTCCATTTGTAAAGAAGAAGTCCCCCTCAGACTGATTCCTGTTAAGTTGTGGAAAGGATTTCCAAAAGGATGTTTCAAATATCATTACCTCTTCAAGTCTAGGGTCTATCTATACCTACATTAAAATCCTATCTTGAACACTCTTACAACAATTTAGTCTTTTTTTTCAAGAGACTGGACGCTGTTTTCTCGCATCATTGGAAAATAATCAACTCTCGTAGCCATTAGGCAGGCTTATTTTCTTCTACTGGTAATGGTAAAATTTTCATCTGCCTGCCTAAAATCCATTTTCTGTTTAATTCTTTTTCATTGTTTGTGAGTAAATCCGTTAAAAGCCGCCCTTTCGTTCGACATAAAGTCATTGGAGATTCTACTGCACTTGCTGCAAATATATGCAGATAGGCAAGAATGAACAGCGATTGTCTGCAGAATGGGTGCCTTGTCAAATCGAATTAATCAATCAGTGCTTAAAACGATAAACGAATGAAGAATATTCTAAATTTTCCTCTTCATTGTTTTTCTTGAAACCAACATTTTTCTTCACTCTTTCTTTTACTTGCATCATATCATTCAGTGTTAACGTGCTTTTCATGTTTCTATCTTGAACAGCATTACCGTAGACATTATCAAGATATACTCTTTTCATGTTATTTGTTATTGACGTCTTTTCTCTAACCAGCTTCTCTGTGATTTCGCTTCACTAGTATTTTATCCAGGGAAGATATTATTTAAACTCAGATTATGAGATAGGATAATGGTATAGGAAGAAAAAAAAGGTTCCTATTTAGCATGAATGTTTTTCAATCTCTTCACATATGTAGAAGAGTCTTCGAGCCAAAAGAATTAGGTACTGCCGAAGAATACTGAGAATACCATTTACAGAATATATGAATAATAATTATTTTAAGGAAAATAAGAAATACAAAAGAAAACTGAAACTTACAATCAGAATGATAAATTTAAATTTGCTATATTTTTTGTTTTTGCTAAAGTTTACCCAATACAATAGTCAGCATCTACTGAATTAGTTGATTTCCCAATACAATGCTCAACATTTACTGAATGAGTTGATTTCCCAATACAATGCTCAACATCTACTGAATGAGTTGATTTCCCAATACAATGCTCAACATCTACTGAATGAGTTGATTTCCCAATACAATGCTCAACATTTACTGAATGAGTTGATTTCCCAATACAATGCTCAACATTTACTGAATGAGTTGATTTCCCAATACAATGCTCAACATTTACTGAATGAGTTGATTTCCCAATACAATGCTCAACATTTACTGAATGAGTTGATTTCCCAATACAATGCTCAACATTTACTGAATGAGTTGATTTCCCAATACAATGCTCAACATTTACTGAATGAGTTGATTACCCAATACAATGCTCAACATTTACTGAATGAGTTGATTTTCCCAATACAATGCTCAACATTTACTGAATGAGTTGATTACCCAATACAATGCTCAACATTTACTGAATGAGTTGATTACCCAATACAATGCTCAACATTTACTGAATGAGTTGATTACCCAATACAATGCTCAACATTTACTGAATGAGTTGATTACCCAATACAATGCTCAACATTTACTGAATGAGTTGATTTCCCAATACAATGCTCAACATTTACTGAATGAGTTGATTTCCCAATACAATGCTCAACATCTACTGAATGAGTTGATTACCCAATACAATGCTCAACATTTACTGAATGAGTTGATTTCCCAATACAATGCTCAACATCTACTGAATGAGTTGATTACCCAAACAATGCTCAACATTTACTGAATGAGTTGATTTCCCAATACAATGCTCAACATCTACTGAATGAGTTGATTTCCAATACAATGCTCAACATCTACTGAATGAGTTGATTACCCAATACAATGCTCAACATTTACTGAATGAGTTGATTACCCAATACAATGCTCAACATCTACTGAATGAGTTGATTTCCCAATACAATGCTCAACATTTACTGAATGAGTTGATTTCCCAATACAATGCTCAACATTTACTGAATGAGTTGATTTCCCAATACAATGCTCAACATCTACTGAATGAGTTGATTTCCCAATACAATGCTCAACATCTACTGAATGAGTTGATTTCCCAATACAATGCTCAACATCTACTGAATGAGTTGATTACCCAATACAATGCTCAACATCTACTGAATGAGTTGATTACCCAATACAATGCTCAACATCTACTGAATGAGTTGATTACCCAATACAATGCTCAACATCTACTGAATGAGTTGATTACCCAATACAATGCTCAACATCTACTGAATGGTTGATTGCAATACAATGCTCAACATCTACTGAATGAGTTGATTACCCAATACAATGCTCAACATCTACTGAATGAGTTGATTACCCAATACAATGCTCAACATCTACTGAATGAGTTGATTACCCAATACAATGCTCAACATCTACTGAATGAGTTGATTACCCAATACAATGCTCAACATCTACTGAATGAGTTGATTTCCCAATACAATGCTCAACATCTACTGAATGAGTTGATTACCCAATACAATGCTCAACATCTACTGAATGAGTTGATTACCCAATACAATGCTCAACATTTACTGAATGAGTTGATTTCCATGAATGTCAGAGGAAGTAGAAGGAATGATGATAATGAGGATAGACATCACTTGTCTTAAAGAGATTAAGATAGCACTGTTCAGATAACCATCCACTTGGGAGCCCATTACGCAAATGACCAGTTCTTGGGGGAAAATCAGTCTGACTGGAACTTTCTCATTGCAGCTGAAATAGAAAATATCTACATCACGATGCCATCTATTTATCTAATATTGGTAAGATTGTGCTCACCAATAATAAATTTTTAGTTTTAGTTATCTGAAGCAGAAGATAAAAGAAATACTATCAAATTTTCCACTAGTATTTTCTAATAAAATCGATTGGCTACACAATCTTCCTACAGACATTAATAAATGGCAAAGAAATGGACATTCTTCTTTGGTAATTAATATAATACCCAACAATGTTTTTTCAAATATAGATGAGTTGCACTTCGCAGTCTTTCTAATTCCTTTATTAAATAAAAAAAATGTTCTGCATGCTAATTCATATAATATTCCACAAGGATTTTCTAATATAGATAATTGGTGCTACACATTCTTAATACACTCATTAGTAAATAGCAATAAAAATGGATGTTCTGCTTGATAACCATACACTTTCTCAAAAATCGGTTCATAAACCTATGTAAAATGTAAATTTAAGGCAGTCCCACCTTTTACACTTACATGACTGAAGCTATACACTCTTCCTACTCCAGTGTTCACTCATACTTTGGCTTCCGCTTGACTAAATTAAGCTAACTAAATATAAACATATCCATATGTATCCAAATGGAAAATCCCTAAATTAACCAGACTGAGATTGAATTGTGAATATAAAAAGAAACCTCGGGCAAGTTTTATTCATTGTATATCATCCGGTACAAAGACAAATTTGATTACTGACGTCATAACTAATTAGATGGATTTTTTTAAAAAATATTCCTTATATCCGTTCCATACTCGACAAGAACTTATTAAACTATGCGTAAAGATATGAGCAAGACAAATGCTAACACGGAAGCCAGCATTGAATGGCTGAAAATATATGTTCTTAGATTCGACTAGAACTTACTCGGTTAATTGAATAAATGTGTTTCATTTTAAGTTGGTCGGACTTGAGAACTTGGAAAGAGAAGCTTCTTTACAACAAAGGCAACACAAAAATCTCCGTTCTGAATCCGTCGTCGGCGAAAAATTGGCGGATATAAAAATGGCAGAATCTCATGTTGCAAAATCGTCACATGCATATTCATCGAGAATTATTTATTTGTTAGCCGAGAATTTCTTTAAAAAGAATACTTAGCGGTTTTCATTAACTTGATTCAATGCGAAATTATTTTCAATTATTATTCGTCATAGAATGTAAAAGCGTTTTACGACGTAAGAGTTTGCTGTGTTTTAGTGAACGCAGGAAGAGAAAAAGGTGGAGTTGTCCAATGGACACTTCAATCAGAAATAAGAACATTTCGAAATTTTAATTTTCAGAATATTACAAATTAAGACTATTGTCCTCATCTTTGTCGCCATAATTATTACAACGTTTCGGCCGTTGTACGCTCTGGCCTTCTTCAGGTGTTTGGAATGTCGAACTGAACCTTTTATTTCGCTCACTTTCAAACACCTGTAGAAGGCCTGAGCGTACAACAGCCGAAACGTTGTAATAAATATGGCAACAAAATGAGGACAATAGTCCGAATAATGTACATAATAACTGATCTCAGAAATATGCACAGATATTACAAATTAAGTAATACAGATCACAAATATAAAACGAATATTTTAAATTAGTTAATATAGGTGTCCGTTTTTTATGTAAATTCAGTGTAAATACATTCATCTACGGAACACCAAACATAATAAACTCATATGTGGTGATTAGCAATTAAGAAGGGAGTGTGAAACTCGATGAACAATTAAAATATTGATTATACTTTTAAGTTTTCTTGAAGTTTGAAGTAGAAGCGTATACATACATATATATATATATATATATATATATATATATAATCCCTCACCGCTAGCACGCCTCGAAGTTTCATGCACAATGCAATCTTCAGGTGCTAAGCATAGACTGACAGTTGCATAATTTTCTATATTTAGCACCTGAGGATTGCATTGTGCATGAAATTCCGAGTCGTTTTTACCGGTGAGGAATAATAATATATTTATTAATGTACACTTAATAGCACTGTTTTATTACATCGAGCAGTTTTATTAACACCAGCACTTTGTGTGCGAGGTTTTTTATATATATATATATATATATATATATATATATATATATATATATATATATATATATATATATATATATATATATATATAAAAACGTGAACAGTCAACACACAGAGGCGACAGCATGAAACAGCCTTTCGACTCGGAGTATTGACTTCAATCTTAACTTTTATATTTATATTTGCATACGCTTTATCTCTGATATTGAGCACTTTATCCCATAAATATAGCACACCTTAAAACCATATTTCTTCATATATATATATATATATATATATATATATATATATAT
>CAHIKZ030000567.1:510000-515000 GCA_903632075.3 Acanthosepion pharaonis
TTATTACAAGTTTCGGCCGTTGTACGCTTCGGCTTTCTTCAACAGTGGATAAATGCGTTGGTTAGATCAGCTGACAGGACCCAAAGAGTGTGAGTTCAATACCCGGTTAGAGCAATGGAGGACTTGGAGAGGGGAATTAACAGGAGATAACTGATAACTGACATCCATTAAACATGGAACATGGAATTGAACAATCTACCCCAGTGAGCGAAATAAAGGGTTCAGTTCGACATTCCAACCACCTGAAGAAGGCCGGAGCGTACAACGGCCGAAACGTTGTAATAAGAAGAGTGACAAAGATGAGGACAATTGTCCGAATAATGTAAATAGTGTACATAATACCTCATCTCAGAAATATAGACAGATACTGATAGAATTTACTGTTATATCTAGCCAATTCAACTGTAAATTGATGAGACCTTGTAGTCAGTCTAGTGCAGTGCTTAATTAAAAACAAGATTTGGAGCCATACAGTAGAGCTCACTGGAACAATTGCCATGAAAATATTTATAGAAAAGATTCAGAGGCAACCTTACGGCGTTAGGAAAATTAAATGAAGCCGATCGGCAAGATCAGGACGGATAATATTGCTGATTCTTCTTTGAGTTTTATCAAGTAGCTCAAGTTAAATAGCTAGGGAACCGGATCATACGTAAAAGCAATGAAACCATGGACGAATAGTAGACTTATATATGTGTGTTATAGATTCCGGAGAGAAAAAATTGTCTCGCACGACACAGTGAACCATTTTCTAGCAGCTGACCTGGAGATGGATTCTATATAGTCTTTCTACATTATACCAGCTGAGAAGGTTAGCCCGAGAAGGCGTAAATGTCAATTTCCAGGAGGTTAGAATCAGCAATCCTGATGGAATGCAGAGGAATGAGAAGAGTAATAGGCTTTCAGAATTATATGGAATATTTAAATACACAAATAAAAAAAATCTATTTCATATATATTAAATATATTTCAAATTTTAGTAAAGGTTAAGAATGGTATTTACTTGACACCCACAAAGTCAAGATGTGACACAAGGTCGTTTAATGTGGGAGACCCGAGTGTTTCCACTCAAAGGCTACTGGTCAAAATTGGTCATAGCTTGTCCAAGCTGGTCAGAGCCTAGTCAAAGCTGGTTATGACTTGTACTAACAGGTCCAGGCCGGAGCCAGTCCAAGCTAGTCGAAGCCTTGATCGAATCTCAGCCATAGGCCAAGAAACGAATAAAGGTTAAGAAAATAACATACATTAATTTCTAAATTGATTTTTCGAGATGAATATGCAAATTATTTATCTTCATTAAGCAAGAATATAAGACACATTGTGGTAGAGAAAAATATAAAGCTTATTTTAAGTGGATATGCATTTCTTATCTTCCAAGAAGAGTCCTTGCTCAGCCATTTTTGGCACAGCTTGAATCCACATCCATGAAATTTCTTTAACCGGTATAATGGAATGAACTTAATGGAGTCTGACGTGGAAGTCATAGGATCTATTGTCGATTTATCTAGGATAAATGAGCTGTTTTCATAGGCAATGTATAATGTACTTATACGTTTCTGCTTAAGTGGATTTAGCTGCTCAATCCCCAAGTATGAGCATGAGTGCTGGACAATTTCGTCACAGATGAAGACGACACGTGAGGCAACAGAAATGTGGTTCTACAGAAGGATGTTGAGAATATCATGGACTGAACGTGTGAGTGACTCTGCAGTTTTAGAAAACAATGGAAAAAACGGACACTTATAATTAACCTCATAAATAGAGAATTGAAATGTCTAAGGCACGTAATGATTAAACAGGCATAATGAGAAAAAGAATTCATCACTCACAGATCATATTGAAGGCGAAGGTGACAGAGCAAAACAACGAATAACCTACTTCACGAGCTTTTATACATGATTAGCAGAACAAGTTTTCAGGAGAAATAGTAAGAAGTCAAAATTCACTAAATGCTACAAAGAACAAAATATTGTAACAAGCTCTGATGGCCCACATATTAAAGATATATTAAATATAAGCGATGTGATTAAAAATGGAGATTTACAAAAATATCAAGTCCCATAAAATTAAATTTTTTTATATCTGTTATAACCTAGGGAAGGTTACTGAATAGAATAATCACACGAAGGTTAGTAATGAACGATAATACTTAGGACACGAACAACACATATAAGATTCGCTAGAGGTGCGTAGAAGTAGTCAAGTGAGTCAAGTGAATTCCACAATGAATCTCCAACGGTCAGATGAGGCAAAAGGCCAAATTTAATGTAGGGTATCCGAGCCCGTAGGCTCAGACAAAATTTCCCCATAGACACCATATAAAACAGGGTCGAGTAGTTGTTTCCCGAGACGAGACTTGGCCTTTCGATATAGCCTCGTCTGGGGATCTCTGCCCGGAATCAGAAAGTTTGAACAGCACAGCCGGAGATGAATCTCCAACTGTAAGACTACAGTTTTTTTTTACTGTATTTATGTGAATGGGGACATCGCCATTATCGTCCGTAGTTTTGCTACACTATCTTTCTGGGATAAATGAACCCACACCAGTTTTCATTTCTCTAGAGCTGCATCAATATAAAAAAAATGAAGAGAACAATTAGAGTGTAAATAGATTGACAAATCCACCATATAAAAATATATTTTCCGAGTAAAAGTATTACAAGTGCAAATATAACACTACTCCGGCTGCTATAAATGATACTATTCTGTCGCTAGGAGCCTAACATAAAACGAATTTATAAAGAAAAATATAGCACTCCTACTACTAATAATAATATTAACAATGAAGAGTTGCGTTGGAAATTACAGTATCGTTAGGTGCTTGACATAGGAAAGAGAGATGCAGACTTTATCTCATTAGTAAAGATAGTTGACCCAGAAATGAATTCGTATGTCTTCTGCCATTTTATTTCTATCTTTTAGGAAGTAGAACGTAAAACTTGAATATAGAACGCTTCTTTAATTTTCACTTTGCCTAACACTTCAATATTAAATGCATTCCTTACGTACTAATCTCTCTCTCTCTCTCTCTCTCTCATAGACACGTACAGACACATAAACAATGTTCTGTTTAGTTTGGTTCAAGGTCAGCTTGAGAGAATTTTATTGAATCTCGACTCTTATCCGCAATTCGAATTCCACTATTTTAGTTATAAGCAGTTATCACCATAAATAAAATATATGCATAATAATGATCATAAAATGAAAGATACCGATGGATAGGATATACCGAAAAGAAGCCGCGAAACGCTGTATTTAACAGGATAACTTAAATTTCTTTACTGAGTGGAGAAAGAAATAACACCTTTGTTGAGGTTGCTAAGATCTAGGGTAAGAAGTTTTTAATTTCTCACTTTACTTTTATTAAAGTTTCTATTGTTTTTCCTCTATTAAGAAACCAAATTTATGAATTAAACTTACTTTTATGTATTAATATATACAAAATAGTATATAATAATTTTCTTACTTTCTGCGGTTTCAAACGTCCAAAAGGTATCTTCGATCTCTCCGAATAGGAGATACCAATGTATTTGTATGATTAGTATAAGAGAAAATACAATATTATAATAGTATAAGATCGACTAATCCTTTAAACGTCAGCCTTTCATGAAAATCCGCATTATTACTCCTGATATTTATGGGTTCGAACTTCAACCACACATATTAGTAGAAAATAAATAATTATCTGACCCTGATGTCTGACCAGGTTACAGATATTAGATTAATTTGTTGCCATACGTCGTTGAGGATAAATATTAGATCCAGTGACTAGACCCAAAATGTTATGAGTTCAATACCAGGCTACAGCAATGGTGAACCAAAACTTGGAGAGTTTAGTTAAAGGGAAATAACTGAGACATCTGGAAGAGGCATGGCACGTGGAAATAGAACAATTTACTTCGGTGGACGACATAAAAGGTTCGGTTCGCAATCCCAGTCACCTAAAAAATGGTCGGAGCGTACAGCGGTCGAAACGTTGTATATATATAGTAATGAATATGAGAATAACAGTCTAAATAATGTAAATAATGTAAGTAATCATAAAACCTCATCTCTGGGATACAGGCAGTCATACTATGAGTTTATTGCAATAAGAAGCCGCGAAACGCTGTATTTAACAGAAAGAAACAGACAGTAAAATATTTTTTTCTGGCCAATAAATTTGAACGTCGAATTTTATGCATGACAACTCTAAAATGGTGTTGGATGTGAAACGAACGATTATAGAGATTGACATCTCATTAAGGAATATTGTCTTGAAATATCTGGTTAAAATTATCCTTTCTTTTGTCCCATGTAAAAAAGAAAAGTCATTTTCCTTGTCCGATATTACAGTTTAAACGAATTTTCATTCAATTGATTTTTTTCAAGGTACACGTACCTCACATTATTTCCCAACTAATCTTTTATGGGCAAGAGATAAAAACGGTCGTACGTTCATTGTAAGGGGCTCTTTGATAATGTCACTTTGAAGGTCAGATTAAATTAGATGCAATTTTTATTGGCATAGTCTGATAGCATAGTCTAAAGTGAATATGCAGAGATATTTTCTAGCTTCCCATTTTCTATGTCTATAAATACAACAAATTTTCAATAATTATACACACACACACACACACACATATATATATATATATGTTATAATTAGTACATTGTATAATATATATAATTGTATATATATATATATATATATATATATATATACACATATAGGGGAATATATTGTGTGTGTATATATAAATAGGGAGATGCAAAATAGGAAAGTAGGTATAGAGTAATGAAAAATATTGTATGGATTATATAACGTATTGTATGGATTATATAAGCATAGCTTACGAAATGGATTAAGTTCGACAATGAATTTAATATATTTTCTGTTTATATGTTATTTTTATACATAATTTTTTTTAAGTAAATACTCTGTTTATACTAAACAGTATTAACAACATTTACCAGCCTGAATGTCCGAGAAAAGGAACCGAACCTGTATTCTGAACGGA
>CAHIKZ030000567.1:520000-602500 GCA_903632075.3 Acanthosepion pharaonis
ATGCATCTTGATATGTTGTTATGAGTTTTTCATCTCGTTTGGTAAGTTTTTTTTTTTGGCATTACCCAACCAACTTTAAACTCCTATCGTTTCTTCAGACTATAGGACGCTCCTAATTCCATTTCATCATACTTCTTACCTTGAGCTGTTCACTAATACTTTAAGCCTAAAATGAAAAGATTAGTTTTTTTATTCCGAACAATGCTCATTCTTTTACGCATTGTAAGTTTCTATGTTCGCTTTCTGGAGATTTCGTTCATGCCCGGTTTGTTATCACACCCATCCTCAGTTTTTTTTTTTTTTTTAAAGATTAGCCGTTTTCATTTGGAAGTTTGATACAACATGATCTTGCTATTATCTCTCTCTCTCTCTCTCTCTATATATATATATATATATATATATATATATATATATATATATATAACTAAACAGCCAAATTACTAGCATATTTGATTTGATTATCATAAAGAAGTATTTTGCAGAACGGTTCACACTTATCGGAATAAATGATAAGTGCCATATGGTGCTCTCAGTATGCGAGGGAGTTTCCAGTCTTCCATCCACTAGTTATACAATAAAGGATTGCTAAACAAGGCTAGCAGATGGATATGCCCGATAAAAGAGTACATCCAGCTACACACACACACACACACACACATATATATATATATATATGTAGACAGAGAAAGAAAGAGAGAGAGCGAGAGCATGAGTCCAAGAAGAATTTGGATTGCTAACACACACAAAAGACAATAGTTAAACATAAGAAAACCTGAGAAAAAAATAATTCCTTTAAATAATATGTGGAAATAACCATTCTTCATTATCTAATGAATGTCACAAGACGCGAAGCACATGTAGCAAAAATATGGAAATAAAGTAAGTTATATAATTTTAAAAAATTACATTATATTATATTATCGCCCCTACTTGGTTTCGTGTCATTCTAACTTAGGCTGATTAAATATCCGAACGCATCCCTTAATTCATGTTTTCTTTTCTCTTTTTTTTAATGTCCAAGATAACACGACGTTCCGGTAAATGTTCCTCTCTGTATAGCAGGCATTGTTCTACCGTTTCATCTTTAATTATATTATCCAATTGTCGTTATTAAAATCGAAAAGGAAATATTATTTTACCTAAACAACAGATCGGTGAAACATTCCATCAATAAAGCCTTTACTTTGCACCAATATTAAATTGCTCCAGGAGTAGTTGAAACCCAAAGGGAAATAATGGTCAATATGACATTGCAAGAAAAAAATTGATTTTTACACGCCGATCATGAAATGTATTCTTTTATCTTTATCATGCAAAGGTTTTATAGTGGTTATCGTAAAGAGATCATGTAACAATAATCCTCTTCAAATCTCTCCACAGCTTCCACAACATTGGTTCTCTAATTCCAATAATTTTTCCATACATCTCTCCGAATCTAACTTCAAATAATTTTTTTACTGGTAAGAATCACATAACCTGAGCAACGACGAAGTTTTAGAGAACATGGAACCAAACACGAAAACACGAAAATAGTTGAAATTATCAGAGTATGAAATAAGGAAAAAGAGCTTAGAATAATTCTGTCTATATTTCTGAGATGAGGTATTATGTACATTATTTACATTATTCGGACTATTGTCCTCATCCTTGTCGCCATATTCATTACAACGTTTCGGCCTTCTTCAGGTGGTTGGAATGTCGGACTGAACCTTTTATTTCGCTCACTGGGGTAGAATGTTCTAGTTCAACGTGAAATGTTTAATGGATGTCAGTTATCAGTTATCTCCTGTTAATTACCCTCTGAAAGTTCACCACTGCCTTAACTCACACTCTTGGGTCCTGTCACTGGATCTAACCAAAGCCTTTATCCACTGTGCCATGTGTCCTTGAGGACATCTGGTATGAATTTCTGGGTATTATAAACCTAATGTCTTCGGCAACAGTTTTTACGTGCTCATATTGCAATTTTTGCTGTTATCGGTGTGACGTCGTCCCCTGGTCGCAGCGCCAACTGTGACGTCCTATCCTGGTCTACCACGGCACCAATCAGACGTCCGCGCCGCGGCGCCAGCTGTTCGCTCCCCTCGCTGCCCGTCGGGTGTCGCTGCTCCAAACGTGACGTCCGCCTGTCGCGTCAGTCGTGTTGTCTCGTCATGTGACGATCAACTGGCTTGGTATCGGTCGCGGCATCCAAATGTGACGTTCTAACCTTTTGGTGATTCGGGTGAGAATCTGGTTAGATTTGATATCAGCCTCGTCGTTCCGAACTCGCTTCCAACGCCTGGTTACCAAAGTAACTGCATTGATCCCCAGTCTGCCTACCCAGGTTGTGAATTGATCTTAGGCAGACGAGATCAATCAGTAGTTGGGGCCGTAATGCAAATCGGGTTCAACGGGTGTGACACCACACAAATATGCATAAAAGAAAAGAAAATGAAAACTCAAAAGTTCAAGGTATCAAAGAAAAAGATAACAAACTTTATGTCTAGTTGTTCGATACATAGGACCGCGTCTATCTCCCGACCCGTTCTATGGATTGTGACACGTTGTTTTCCGTTAGGCGAGTTTTAACGCTTCAAGTTGTTTGCTCTTTAAGAAATTGGTTTTTCGGTGTGTCTTCGGACGAAAGTGGAAAAAAACTTATTTTGGTGGTCTGGATCTAAGTCGCTCTTCAAAATAATTGTTCTTGGATTGAAGAGGAGTCCGGAATGTGCGCGAATCTTGGTCAGCTATCTTCGAGGCTTGCTTCAACTGGAGACTGACTCTGGGAACTGTCTCGAACTCAACTCGAACTGAAACTTAACTGATTTCTGCTCGCTGTGGCTTCGCTTATATGGACGCCGACCAAAACCGGGGTGGGTTTGTCGGCGTCGGGGGTTCCTCGATAATTCTAAATACATATCCACCTTTTTATTTCTGGTTAGGAATTTTCCACTCTTTTTCCATTTTTTGGAGCCTTTTTACACTCCGTGAACCTTCTCTCCATACTTCAGAGGGGCGCGAGCTGCCTCCCACTTTCCTCCCACGAATCCGCGGCTTTGTTTCAGGAAAAAATATCTTGTTTAACCAAAAAAAATTATCTTTTTTTTCCTTTTCTTCCTCTTAATCGCAGTTATCATTTTCTAGCCGCAAACAGGACAATACGACGACGGTGGTCATAACTTTGTTCTACACCTGACTTCGTCCGTCATCTTATCGCTAATTATCCAAATGGGTGGTCTTTTTTAACACGGCCAAACGTCGCCCCGAAAAGAACATTTCTAAGTTCCCATTCATTTCCTTTCGGTACACATTTCTGATAACATAATTTTATTATCGCAGGCTAAAGATGTTCCGTCGAAAGAAATCGGCCAGTGGACACATCGTGTGCGGCATTTAATTTTTCATATCCATCCAAAGCCCTTTGGTCCACCTGTTTTCCGTCACTTATCGAAATAACATTTTCATTTGGATTTTTCTTTGGCCAGTCGGCCAGCAGTTTGTTTACGTATCCCAGATAACACAGCCGTCGCCAAAACACACCCGATTCCTTTATCCACTCAGAATTTCCTTTTCATTGTAATGACACTCTTTCGCCATTTGTTACTTATCAAAATATCCTTTACCCATTGTCTCTTAGCCGTGGTGTTCTGCTTATCATCCACGCTTTGGGTCTTAGCCTCTCCTTTCCTTCTTTTCTTTCTTTTCTTTTTCTGCCTCGTTAATTGGTGCCACATCGGTACAGTATTTTACCAGAGTTCATATTGCAACTTTGTTGTTATCATTGCTTTTCTCTGGCACTCCTTATTACTGGTTCCCATATTGTATTTATTTCTTGGTCGGCTCAGGAGATTTTGTGTCCTAGCATATGTGCTGATTCCTTAAGTTTACGAATTTTCCAATGGTGTTCTTTGTCTATGATATCAAGAGTTTGGAATATTTAACATTCATAGAACATATTGAAGGCAAGCGACCTCGAAAAGCAACGAATAGCTTATCTAATGGGCTTGTGTAAATGGTTGGCAAGGATGGTTGGCATACAGGCACATTTTATTAACATCTAACAAGGACAGGAAATTCTGACGAGCTACGATCGCCGATGTTCTTAAGGGACAGGATACATGGAAGAACATGATTGTTACTCATGGAATAAGAACGAAATCATTATTTTTACATGGCAACAAATTTTTTCGGCTATACAGTCGAACTCTCTTCCTTCGTTCAGAGAGGAACCCGGACGAGGCTATGCCAAATGGCAGAGTCTCGTCCGAGCACGTAGACAGACCCGATCCCCTTTATGCGGGATTTAAAGGGATTTTGGGTTTTTTTTTGCGGAAGACGCACGTTAAACCCAGCCTTGTGTCACGTCTACTCTCGTGCGGGTGGTGCTAGTAAATACCGACTATCTGAAATCTTTTCAGCTATACGGTTGAACTCTCTGCATTCACGCAGAGAGGAATCCAGACTAGGCTATGCCGAGAGGCAGAGTCTCGTCCGTGGTGGTAGACTGACCCGACTCCGTTTTTTACGGGCTCTACTAAGAATATTTGGTTGAGCCTACGGGCTTGGATATTCCACGTTAAATTCGGTCTTGTGCCGCATCCGACCGCGTGGGGTGGATGGCTAATATACTAGTTGGGATCTGTTACTCAGCTCTTCGCTGTTGTCGAACTCCCTGCCTTCGGGCAGAAAGGTACCCGGACGAGGTTATGCTGTCCGAGCACGTAGACAGACCCGATCCCGTTTATGCGGGTTTTACGGGGAATTTTTGGGCGAGCCTATAGGCTCGGTTGCCCCACATTAAATTCATTGTGCCACAAGTGACTGCGTGCGGCAGTTGCTGGATACACTAGCTAGGAACTGTTACTCAGCTCAGAGAGGAACCCGGAAGAGGCTATGCCGAAGGAGAGTCTCGTCCAAACAGGTAGATAGACTCGAACCCGTTTATGCGGGTTTTACGGGGAATTTTGGGGCGAGCCTATAGGCTCGGTTGCCCCACATTAAATTCAGCCTTATGCCACATAGTAACCATGGGGATGTTGGTAAATATTACTAGCTGGAATCTGATGAGTACAACACAGACTTACGCGAGAACTACCGATTTTCCAATACTAGCACTCACTTCTGGATTGACTTAAGACGACCCTGTGGATAACTGTTACCTTTATTCTCAATGTACTAGTTTTGTACAATAAAACTTTACTCATTTTATCAACCTTGTTTTTCAAGTGTATACTCCTGTTAGCACGGAATATAACAAAACATACAAATGTCTGTAAAAATCTCCATTTTCTTTTTGGAAAACGAGATGAATTTTCCATCATTCTATATTCCTTCAATATATAATTCACAATTTCCATCTGTTGATCTTTTCTCGTGAATTATATTGATTGCTTAGGAAATATAATTAACTGGTTTCGCCACTTGCTTTTTCCACTGCTTTGAATTTATAGTTTTGGTTCTGTATGGGTTGCCATTTAGTTGCTACTTCTAAAACTGTTAAAACTGGGGAATAAACAAAATAGTACAAAAGTAACCGCAACAATTTTGATAACCATTTTTTTCAGTTGTTTACATATGACCTTAATAACACATCCGGAATAAACTCACTTTTCCAATTATTTAATTTTTATTCTTTCCCATTTGTTAGTCCCTATTTATTTTAATTACCACTTTTTCAAGCAGTCCGCTAATTTTCATCAGTATATTTATGCCAACGTTATGTCAGTCCTGTCATTTTGAACACGGGTTAATTTCCAACGTCGCCTTTTACTGCGGATTTGCGTATATATATATATATATATATATATATATATATATATATATATATTAAAGAGGAAAGAGAATCTGTCTATATTTCTGAGATGAGGTACTATATACACTATTTACATTATTCGGGCTATTGTCCTCATGGCGACAAAGATGAGGACAATAATTCGAATAATGTAAATAGAGAAAAGAGAACTTTTTCGGTTATAATTTTTAAAATTATATAACTTACTTTATTTTCCATATTTTTGCTACATGCGTTTCGCGTCTTGTGACATTCATTAGATAATGAAGAATGGTTATTTCCACATATTATTAAAAGGAATTATTTTTTTCTCAGGTTTTCTTATGTTTAACTATTGTCTTTTGTGTGTGTTAGCAATCCAAATTCTTCTTGGACTCATGCTCTCGCTCTCTCTCTACATATATATATATATATATATATATATATGTGTGTGTGTGTGTGTGTGTGTGTGTGTGTGTGTGTGTGTGTGTGTGTGTGTGTGTGGATGTATTCTTTTATCGGTCATATCCATCTGCTAGCCTTGTTTAGCGATCCTTTATTTTATAACTAGTGGATGGAAGACTGGAGACTCCCTCGCACACTGAGAGCACCATATGGCACTTATCATTTATTCCGATAAGTGTGAACCGTTCTGTAAAATACTTCTTTATGATAATCAAATCAAATATGCTGGTAATTTGGCTGTTTAGTTCGAAGAACTCATAGGTTGAAGACGATAGGAGAGTTCATAGTATCTAAAGTTACATAAAAAGAGTCATATATATATTATAAAATAGTACTTATTTTTATGTAAAATATTGTCTTCAAGGACTAAATGACACGTCATTGTATATTCATTATCAATAATCTCAGTAATAATTTACCAATTTTATCTAAGGCTTCAACTCGCATAACTCGTGCAAGATCACTTTCAGGTTTTTAAAATGTATTACGCGTATAGAATAAACATGTGGACGGGGCATCAGTACAGCATAGTGGCGTGCAATACAAATTAAGCTTTAATCAGGCAGTATCAAGCAATCAGTTGGCAAAATATGTTCATTTGTCCTATTTTTCTTCTGAGTCGCCATGGTCGTTTCACTTTCCCTTCGTTAGCGACAGGAGATAACGATATGCTTAGCGTCGTTCAGAGTCTCCATGGAGACACGCGTTATTTAAAATGATCTGTCCAGCGAATATCAGATGTATTATTCATTGCTCAAATAGGGCGTCCTACGAGAAGACCTTCGTTTTTTTAACTCGTTTCATCAGAGGAAAAGGAATCATATGCGACAAAGAAATTCGTCAGATGTACACTGAAGTCCTGAATAGTGGGTGAGATAGTTGCATGTTTACAATGGTTACAAGGTTTTGGTTTTCACACTTAGTTACATAGTCAATATATTGATGTTTTTTTCCAAGGTCATCTCCACTAACATCATACGAATTCTGTCTCAAAATATATTTCTCTTGCTTTAAGCTAGTTGAGTAGGTCCACATGCACATTATGGTGGTAATAAAACAGTACTCGATACAACATAACACACCTAAAATTTATATTAATAATAAATATACAATTGTGCTTCACCGTGTGCTCCATTTATTTTTAGAATTTCCCCGCACGGCGCGAAACAAATGTATGTTTATTTACACTACTCACATTGTTCGGACTGTTGCTCTCATCATTATTGGTATGTTCACGATGTTTCGATCTTTGTACGCTTCAGCCTTCTTCAGATGATATACTGTGGATAAAAGCGTTGGTTGAAATAATCCGGTTACTTGACCTAAATAGCTGTGACTCAGTGCCTGGCTACAGCAGATGTGGACAAAAAACCTATTGAGTTACTAAAGGAAAATAACAGAAATTGAGATATCCCAAAAAAAAAAAAAAAAGGCATGAACAATCTACCACGGTGAACGAAATAAACGGTTCGGTTCGAAATTTCAACGTAGATCATCTGAACTTACAATATCGAAACGTCGTGAATATGAAAATAATGATGAGGGCAACAGTCAAAAAAATGTAAATTGTGTAAATAATTACAACAGCTAATTTCAGAAATATAGACAAAAATTTATATTTATCTATCTATCTATCTATCTATCTATATATATATATATATATGTGTGTGTGAGTTTGAGCACTAATAACAAATATTGTTTTCACCTATAAAACAGTCGACATGTGTTTAACCTAACGGTTACACTTTTAAGGTAATCCTTTTCTTAGTGTGATATAGTTCTCAGTATTAATAAATAGAGCCTTAATATTAAATAAATTCTAATTAAAAGTAAAATGATATCTTCCATCTCCATGTTTGCCAGAAATTACTCCGAACAGTATTTGTTGATTGATGTAATTTCTGCTTAATTTTAAGTCGGGCGGTAAGATTCTGAATGTTTAATTATTTCACTGACTCACTCACTCACACACACACACGCACACACACACATATGTATATAATATAATATTTGATATTTACATGTATAATATGACATATTTGTGTGTGCATATATATATATATATATATATATATATATATATATATATATATATATATATATATATATATATATATATATATATATACTGTTTTGGAGGTGTTTTTTTCTTTGACTTTGAACTTGATCTCTGGACGATTATTTTTCCTTAGTTTCATGTTCTTAGATCTTCCTTTTTTTATTCCTCATTTTTCCCAGTGTATTGGTTTGTTCTACTACAAATCGAAATATCCAAGGTATTTACAAGCGAGTACCACTGTTATATATATATATATATATATATATATATATATATAGTCTTTTTTGCAGGTTAATTTGAGAATTATATATATATATATATATATATATATATATATATATGACATACTTTGACCCATACACACCGCTCTCACAGGCTTAGCGCTTTTTCCAATATCGTCGACTATTTGTAATAGAGTTTTTGGTGTTTTTTAAAAGAATATGTCAGTGTATAGATAGTTCCAAATAATTTAATACTTTCATTAATTAGATTATTCTCGTTTTTAAATTCTTTGTAATTTCTAGATTATTATTTTTTAAACTGTGAAATGAAAGATATTTATCTGGATTTCTACTGAAAAAAACAGTCAGCAATTTTTAAAACCGTTAATCAATAAACAATGCTGTAAACACGTAAATAAAAAGGACTGCTATTTTTTAACGTTGATTAAACTTTCTTTTAAATTAATTTAAAATACAACACGTTTACATGCATAAAAAGGAATGCACACACATACACATATATAGGGTCGTAATAAAATCACTATAGAGTTACTTCCAATAACAATTAAGACAATGCAATTAAAACCAGTTCAGAAATTTATTATTAAAATGGTTCTGGTTAATTTTGGTTAAGAACAATAAAACTTCAAGGCGCCTTCTTCAATGCATTCCCTCCAACGACAGAGAAGGCTTCGGCAAATATCTCGACACAAATGGTCGTGACATCTTAAGTCTGCAAATTCATCTCGAATAAATTGCTTGACGTCATCGATATTTCTTTGTTTCTTTGCAAAAACGGAATTTATGATGATTCCACAGATAGGGAAATCCATGGGGGTCAAATCTGGTGAGCGAGAAGGCCACGGCGCCCTAGCCCTCTTCCTAGAAATATTGCATCTAGATAATTTCTTACGTTGAAGTAAAATGTGGCAGGTACCCATCCTGTTCTAAATAAAGCCAAAAGGTATAACGCATTGTTAGATAATAGATTACGTAAACTCATTGGTCAATTTAATTTCTGATAAGTACAGTTAGAAACTAAGTAAATGTATAGTGACTTTATTGCCAATTTATATATATATATATATATATATATATATATATATGTGTGTGTGTGTGTGTGTGTGTGTGTGTGTGTGTGTGTGTGTGTCAAGCAGCTCAGTACCTAAGAACAGACAGCCACGCACTAGCACATTAGATTTTTATAGTGTGCAGAATCCTCCACAATTTTTGAAGGGCAGAATACAGAGACCTGGTACCACTACGTGCCACAATATCCCAAAACAACCCTCCACATGTATTAAATTCAGAGCCGTCCATCTCCTAGACAAGTTGCTATCCAAGGCTATAGAACTAAGTCTGTCTTGTTATTTATCCATAGCTGGAGGAAACCAAATGAATTTTTATGGATTCAGTACTCATATATATATATATATATATAATTTAGTCAGCAATCCTTCGTTTATGCATGTTTCATTAAAAACGACAGACGAGGTTCTACGGTTAAGCTTTTTATTTAATTTTTCTTGTGTTCGAACAGGACTTTCCTTTTCTGGACAAAAGTGTGTAAAACTGTCCTAATGTTTTATAGTTCCGAGCGCTGGCTATACACACACACACACACACACACACACACACACACATATATATATATATATATATATATATATATATATATATATATATATATATATGACTTGATACTACAAAATTATTTTATTGTAGCCTTAAATAGTACGGATATAAGGATTTTCGTATCAATGAATTGGTAAATATCTAAGAAACATTTCGACCAAACCTTCGTCAGAAATCAATCTTTGGCAAAAACAATTTTTATAATAATCATAACGAAAAATAACTTTTACGGTATAAATAGGAGAAACAAACTAGTGTATAAATCGTCTTCAATCAAATTTAGAATCGAATTTTATTTGTAATATTAATAACTAACCTGACAAAGCACAAGAAATGAATGAAAAAAATATGTATATAGTCTCCGAAATATTAATGGTTCATTTAATTTTATAAATTTTGATATTATAAATATAATTCTTTGCGAAAGATATATCAGTATTATATCTAAAGAGCATTAGAAATTTTGAAACTTGAAATTCTGTCAACAATTTGGTTTCTAATTATCCTTTTTCTCTTCCATCACACATTACTAGTTTGGGCTTCGTGTAAGCTTGAACGGAAATCTACATTCGATCAATTTGGGTGTGGTTCTCAGGGATGTACCGTTTACTTACTCATTATTTGTTGGATGGAAGACAATGCTATAGAAAGTAACAACTGAATTACAGTGACCGAAACTAATTGAAACGGGAACAAAATGTTATAGTGGATAACAGTGCGTACAATATTCCTTCCGGTTAACGAATGCAATAAATATTATATGAAGGCCGAAGATACAATGACATCGTTTGAAGTTGATGCAAACAAACAATCCATAACAGTGTCCTTACTTTCTACCAATACGCCTAATATAACTAAATATTTTTAAACTGTTTTTTTTTCTTTTTTTTTTACTACTCCAATTCTACATATATATTTTAGATTAAGGTTAAAATTATCTTTTCTGGTTTTTCTTCCACGCCTCCATACATAAAACTTCTTTATCTTGTGTGATACTCGTAACATTGCGACATTATTAAAGTGAAGCATCTCTAATGAAAGGCATGAACTCTATGTCTTGTTTCAGTCAATGCTGTTTTATCTGTGCGAAAATTATAGCACAAAGACAACCGGAATTTTAAATAAAGTGTCTTATTTATTTGAGTCACTGACTCTGTAAACATGTTACACTTTTCACGTCCGGTAATATCAGAACTCCAAATCACTATTATCGGAAACTGGGATTTCACAAAAAAACAAGAACTTCGATACTAAACACTTTTAGCCAATGGATCACGTTCAGTAACCTATTAAGTCATTGTTTAATTGGAAAAATTTTATTTAAAATATATTTTTCATAATAGTTCCTATATTGGTGCTGTACTTTTTCCCATTATACTGAAAACTTCCTTCTGAAGGGAATAGAAGAACATCAACAGTAAGAATCAAGAGAAATCAATTGAAATGACTCGGACACCTATGAGAGAACGTGACACTAAAAGGACATATTGATGATCAGAATGACAGAATGATATTGCGAATAATCTGAACATGTGAGTAACGCTGAAGTTCTAAGGAAAATAGCAACAAAAAAGACGCTTATACATAGAACCAATAAAGGAGCACAAAAGGAAAAAATGTACTTGCGGAATCTGACATCAATAGGGCATATTGTGTGACAGGTGGAAGCCTTGTCATTTCACACATAGAGTTTAACTAAATGGATGGCATATCAGAGATTGGGAGAGATAACGAAAAACTGAACCTTACTAATGTATAGGAAATTGTGGAGAGCCATGAATGCACATATAATATATTTGCTCTGAGTATAGCATGTGTGTTTATAATTTCAACTGTTTTTCTACTATGTGCTGTTGCCATTAGATTTAATGTGGTATTAATACAAGCAGACAAATAGTAATGGTAATAACAGACGCTTACTTATGAGAATATTTGGTATGCATTGACCGAATTGCCAGTGGTACTTTAAGATTAAATTCATAGACCTTTTGTTAAAAGAGTTTTTCAGAAAAATAGGTTGCTCATGTTTTGTACCTGTTATCGCTCTTTCCAGTATTGATGAGGGGTGGTAGCACCTGTTAGGGTTTCAGCTATGGGCGAATAGTAAACCACAAACAAAACACCATGAAAGTATAAAAATACTCGAACCAAAATGTTCTCATGAGAAACAGTAATGAATTTTTTTAAAAAGTACACTAGTCAGAGACTGATTTGCTTCATTAAAATCTCACACGAATAAAAAAAAATAAAACTATATTCGCAAACAGATTCATTTTCAGAAGAATTTCTATATAGTGTATGTTTTGTATGTTCGGAGATCACAACTAGGATTTAATTGTTGCAATTATATCAACAAGCTCTTAATTCTATAGGATATGCGATTGAAAGCGGAAGTTGTTTTTGACTATATATATATATATATATATATATATATATATATATATATATATATATATAGTTGAAATCACAATTGACTCTAGAATGTTGGAAAATGCTTGTTGACTTCAACACAGTGTAGATGTGTAGATCAGTTTACCGGAGTTCGATTTAGCAAAACCTGTTTACCAGTGACTTTGATCGGACAGATCCTACCTCATACTTCCCTAAAATTTCTCAATGTTTAGTGAAAAATTGATGGTTCTTTGACAATTGCGTCCTTTGACAATTGCGTACCTCTGATAATTTTTTGAAGCGTTTAAAGGCAATTACCATAAATTTTGAAAAAGATCATCCGTAGTGATCATAATTTTAAAAAAAAAACGAATAAATTAAAAAAAAAAAACTTTGCTTAATATGCAATGGCAGAGTAACAGTTTCCAGTATATTTTTGTTTCATCGGCGTTTTTCTTATGATAGTGATAGCTATAATTTTCGTCTTCCACAAATATTTTTCCACCAGTGTTTTATTTTAGCATCTTAGCCATGGGTTCCAAATAAATATATAATCGATAAAATCCAGAATCTATTAGATGTTTGTGACACGCACTGCTGGATGAAATTAAAACCGCGAGCTTAATTTTCTCTTGTTTTAAAAAAAAGTAATTTTTCTGTCTTTTTTATTATTTATGGTAACTACATTTCTGCTTGGTTAGACTAATTAAAGGTATTGGTGTGCAAATATCTATATTAAACAACTCTTTAAAAAATGGTAACTTCAAAAAATTATCAGGTGTTCGCAATTATTCAAAAACGCAAATGTCTAGAGACGCAATTGCCTCGTGCGAACTGTCCGTCCACCAAAATAGATTACCACTTTTCTTTGACATAGCATTTGCATTTCTCATTTCACAAGTAGGGCTAGATACCTCATCTAATTCACACACACACACAAATATATCATTTCTATGAATATTATTTCAGTAGTTTTTATTTTTGAATGGACATCATTGTTTATTTAGAAACAATTTTCCATTGTAAATAATCAAAAGTCTTAATGTATCTCTCGGTAGAAATCGAACATTCATCACCTTTTTTCATGGAAATAACCTTTAATGTAAATGTATTCAATAATATTTGCCATTGGTTTTAACTATGGCCTCAGAATCGCCTGCATAACATCTGGGTGGCCACCTTGTCTAAGTTGGTGATGCTACTATAAACCTTGCCTTTGGTTCTTCTTTGGTGCTGCAACGAGTTTTGTAGGTCCCTCGATCAACAGCGCCGCACACAATGAGGTTGCAGTCTGTGGTCGGGTGTAAGTGGTGATATGGCTGCAAAAATTATCTGACAGCCATGACTGTGTTTCCCTGCTTGTGTGGCATGGTACAGAGTCCTGTTGACAGATATAGAGTCTTCCAACAGCCACATTCTTTACCCAAGGCAGCACTAATTCCTCAAGCTATTTGATTTAAGCCTCGGTACTGAGTCTAAGGCCCTAAACAACAAATGCAGGAGTTCTATTCTTATCGGAACGATGAGAATGAGATTTTACGAGCTTCCATATCTTCGTGATTACCATCAGACACATTCACTCTTTCCGAATCCTCTGCATTCTCCCCAGATTAACACCCAAACTTATTGAAATGCTCCGATTGGAGCTTCTGGTGCAAATACCAATCAATGCAGCATGCTGTTTCAAAATTTCTGGCAGCGTGAATTGTGCCATAGTGCTCCTTTTCTCACCAACAGTGCCCAATTCTACAATGTACATGCACGAAATATAAGAAATGGCGACAATTTACACATTGCCCCTTGTACATTATTCTAAAATCGTTGTGAATTTGTTGTCCAAATTCTCTCTAATACATGTTCCATTAAAAATGACTCACAAGGAAATTCTGTTAAGAAGTTTAGTATTTTGCTTGTGTGTGAACAAAATATTTCTTTACGTCTGTCCTATACGAATACTTTTCCAAATGATTGTTCATTCCGAGCTCTGTCTTAGTTTTTTTCTATTTGCAGATGGGAAGTAAATTGATGGTAGGTAGATATATAAAATAAAATACCACCATCAAATATTCTATCATTAAAATTGTGAAAATATCAAGTTTAATAAAATGTTGATTATTTCATATCGAAAAAGAAAATCTTAAGTAAAGATTTGATATCTTAATTATGTTTTATTTAATTACACTTTTTAATTTATATGAGTTCAGAGTGTGTTTCTGTTTGCGACAGCTTATCATACGCCTTGTGTGTGTAAGTCTGTTTGCGACACCATTTCATACGCTTCTGTCAACGACAACTTCTCGTACGCACTCTACTCACGGAAGAAGAAACTTGAAATGCATTTAAAAGAAATAAAAATAAAAGTTGAACACACTAAGTTCACTATGTAGAATTTCGACGCACATCAACTTCATTATGAAAACAGAATTATTTTTGTTATTCTTCTTAATCTAGTTTGTTCGTTCTTGTCTTTCCCATTAAATTACTACATTTTTTTTACTTTCTCCGTTATCTTAGAAACCAGAATCGTGACGCTCAAGTTTATCCTGAATGAACAAAAGAGAATACGTGCTAAAATTACGCAAGGCAAAATATCAAAGATTGAAAGCTCTGAAAGAGGAAATTTATCCTAAAAATAGTAATATAATGAATATGAAGAACATTAATGTACAAACGAAATGTCGAAATTATACAATCACATTATCATCCTTTTACGAATTTCTACGATTGCTTCAGTTTCAGCGTTATCAACTTGAAGGTCGTCAGGTCATTCAGTTTTGTTGGCAATAGCAAAAGTGTCTGCGGAGGCACGGGAAACAATGAACGTTATGAAACATTTCTAATCTCTTCATTGTTTTCTTGTTTACTTGTTTATTTCGTTTTGCTTACTTATAATAAAATGTGCCATGTTTATGATGCGTAATCTCGTATCTCGCGAGATCTCAGATACCAGAAACGAAAACAGATTATATTATTTAATGAATAGGCAACTCTCTAAGCAAACATACAAATGCTTGTCACCCACAAACGCAACATTGCAAGCCTTTTGTTACTCTGTTGTTATTTCCATGGAAATGATTCAAACAAGCACTCTGGTCTTTTTCCACCCATTCATATATTTTCTGCTCGAACATGTCTTGGTATTTCCACGGAGTCAATTCGGCTTCATTTCCCTACTGATCGACATATGAGATGGAAATACCATTCACAGAGTTTTTCTAATAACTGCTGCTTTGTGGACCAATCTTCCGCGTGGTGGCATTTTTAAACACCAACATCTTTACGAGTTAAGTGGCAACTTTTATCCATCATCCTTATCCTCAAATTATAAACTTCCTACAACATTTTTTTCCATTCATTTCAAACACGTCATTACTCATTAACATTTACGAGTGTAAAAATATGTTACGTGTTCCTTGAGCATCGTATTGGGGAAAATTTTGTGAAGAAATGAATAATATCCAGTCGAATAGTCAGGTTTTACTTTATTGTTTTATTATTAGGAAGAAGGAGTTTGACAAATAGTCGTTGTTTTGATTTCCAACAATTTATGCATGCATCTTACTCCTGTTTCGACTGAAAAGAGTTCACAAATAAAGTGTTGTCAAGTGCCAGACTTATGAACTATAAAATTATTTTTAAAAATTTAAGGATCAAAAATCAAATGTTACATGTTGAATATATACTAAGGGATTCATAAGACCCGTGGAAATTCCGAGAAAAAAATGGTTGTTCAAATCAGTATAAAGTGAATCTTCGAGTGGTAATGGCCATAAAATTTTAAAGTAATGCGAACTTATTTGTAAATACAAATTATTCACACATAATTATAGTCGACATTTTTATATATCGCATCACTTGTTTGTGTGCTTTAGGAATTTATTTTTCGGTTGGAATATGGAAAATCTTGAATGAAAGCAGACGATCAAAATATCAAGCATCAATGATTTCACCGACATGAATAATGTTTCAATCTTATATGCCATCATTTTTTACAGCTGATTGAATCTTTTTGGGTTACTTAAAGCCAAAAACAATGTAGTGTAGATATATATATATATAATTCTACATTTTTAAATCAATGAGTATGCATATTTCTCAGAATATTTTGTTAAAAATATTGCCCATGTGATAAGCAAAAGTTTTAGATTTTGTCTTATTTCTATACATATTGTAAACCACAGATGGGCATGCAATTTTAAAATAGCGATGATTATGCATACAATAATCCTACCTGTCAGTCAGTCATTTTGATCAATTACAATTCTATATTTCATTATCTTAAATGTACAATATAAACGTAAAATTAATGAAGGTAATTTCACATCCAGAAATACCGTATTTAAACTCTAATTACTGCAAATACATGATTTTCTTTGAGCAAAATAATTAACGTGGAGAAGCAAAGGAAGTTTTTGAAAAGCCATAATCAGATTAATCCAGAACATACAAGAGCAACCATAATATCAGGAACGGAAAAAACAAAGACATAAATATGTGTATTAGTAGCTTATTTGCTTTGTTCTAGTTAATCTTTATTTAAAAGAAAACTATTATGTAAATTTTTGTAACTTTGTATAATATTTATGCATTGCACCCTAATCTTTATTCGGTAAAAATTTCATTGCTAATCATGCATTACTTTTTAAGTAATACACATATTTATGTCTTTGTTGTTTTCGTTACTTATATTATGGCCGGTAATGTATATGGGTATCAGAAGACTTGCATACGTATAGAAAATGAATTAATACATTATACAAAAATAAGAAGAAAATTGAGACGAAAATGCATATTCTCTCTTGATTTCGTTAACCTTTACAGAGAGGCGATCATCAGAGAAATAAAAATTTTACTATCATTTATTGGAGGGCGGAATTATAACAACACACAATACGCAGATGCATTGACAGCAGGCAAAGAAATAAAATTAAAGCTACTTCTGAAAATAGTTACTAAAGTAAAGCAATAAAGAAAGAGTATTCATCGATCGTTATTAGAATATAGTCTTATGCAAAAGGGACTTCCGAAAATGCCAGCTACCAATTGGGGACATAAAAATCAAACACGTACTGAAATGTATCTTTGTAGGAAATGTTACAAAAAGACAGCTGAAAATATAAAAGAGAAACCTGAGGGAAATTCGAATAATACATGCGTCATACAGATACTAAACAACGTATCAAGAAACAGGAAAATTGTCTTAGAAGCAGATTTTTGAACTGCTATGTAATATCATCCTACTGTAGTGCAATAAAAGCTGAATGAATTCCTCACCGAAAAAATACAGACTTGAGGAACAGTTGGATATGTTCTTCGGCAGAAGAATGCTGAGAATACCATGAAAGGATCATGTGATCAACGAGGAAGTTTTAAGGAAAATCGAAAAAAACACAGCGAGTGTCAGAAAGAAACAATTTCTGGCTGGGCCATTGACATATACTGTCAGTGTGGTCATCCTCTTTTCAAATGTTTGTGTCCTCACCTCAGGACAACATCAGATAAAAGATTCACATTACACAAGACAAACGGAAATATGCTTGCTTGTTTTGTTTTGCTTTCTGATGCGCGCCTAAAAATGCAAATTTTGAGACAGAAAATGAAGAAATATGACCTGGAGATTTTGACGCTCACAAGACATATTGCTGGCAAGAGGAGCAGAGGGAAAATCATAGTGACAAACAAAATGGATAGCAGAACAGGAAGTAGTAGTGGCATTAGGGGGACAAACATTGCTTAGAGCTACAAAAGATGGGGCATTTTATAGTGCGATATTTGTACACATAATACAGGTACACGACAGAAAAAAAAATGAAATAATGGGTTATCTATATAATCAAGTAGTAGAGATAATATAAATGGAAAACTTATCTATCTGTCTATCTATCTATCTATCTATCTATCTATCTATTAAGTCACTTGATAGATCTATCTCACCGCTCATATCTATCTATCTGTCTAAGTCAATTGATAGATCTATCTCACCCCTCATATCTATCTATCTATCTATCTATCTATCTATCTATCTATCTATCTATCTATCTATCTATCACAGTCAATTGATAGATCTATCTCACTGTTCATATCTATCTATCACAGTCAATTGATAGATCTATCTCACTGTTCATATCTATCTATCTATCTATCTATCTATCTATCTATCTATCTATCTATCATTTCAGATTAATCGCCGGCCGAAGACTAGATTTTCTTGAAGCCTCTCGATTGCATTTTATTCATTGTCATTTTTGGGGGAGTGGCTCTTGATTGCACAACTCAGTCGACGTAATGCCCATTTTCAAAAATAAATAAATAAATACACCGAATACTGAAATCTTAGTATTCGCAAAGTATATAATTGTGAAAAATACGAGCATAACAGCCTCAGCAAGATGTAAAAGACGACTAAAAATAATGACTGTATTAATAATATAAAAAAAAACACTCATTAATATAGACTATGAACACAGCCACAGCGTTCTGTCCGTATTTAGAAAAAACAAACCTATCAATATAGATGCATATATATAAAATCTACGCATTTAAAAACAAATCCTTGATAATGGCTAATACAAAAAACGAAAGCTCTCGGGTATATGGAATATTTTGACTATATTTACACATTTTATTTCAAGAAAAGAAATCACTTGTAAGAATACAAGAAAACTGATTAAATAGCTTAATTGTAATACTTTGTCAGACATCATTATTTAAACTTGTATAAAATAGGAATTGCTGGACAAACACAATAACACACACACACACACACACACATATATATATATATATATATATATATAGAGAGAGAGAGAGAGAGAGAGAGAGAGGGAGAGAGAGAGCGTGTACAGTCAGTGCGAAACGTTTCCGCTCACAATATGTTGCAACAATAGATATGTAAGTATTAGAGGGGATTGAGCCCCCTGAAGTATTTGTTTAATAAAGCTTACATAAAACTGTTTGTATTTTAATAAAACATTGACAATGCTATATAACCTAAACACACGCAAACAGACATTAGTAATGCGATTTGCTTGGTAATAATATTGTATATTTCTGAGAGTTTTTTGTTACCGAAAACAGTATCCATAACATTGAAGACAATGGATTCGCCTTTCCAGACAGCCATGTAACAAACCCAGCGACTTCCATATATAATGGATAAAAAGATCCTCCAGGAAACTTGATGGTGACGAGGTACGATATCGGATTCATAAAAGTACTTTTGTGAAAATGTATGTCTATTGGAGCCATTTGATTATAAGAAAAATGAAGGTGTATGTATTGTTCAGTCAGATTGAATTGTTTTTATTTATTTTTACGAGGCATGGAGTGAAGCTTTCTTAATGCAGCTAACAATATTCTCCACATTATAAATGTAAATTTGTTTACTGTTACACATTGCTTCATCTGATTAACATCTACACGATGCGATGGATAAATTGTCGTCTAAATAACGTGAAAAGGAACCTATCACTAATATCTCATTTTAACAGATTTAACAAAAATTAAACAAAAATATCTCGGAAATAGGAAAGAAGAAATATATTCAGTAAAATCGCCATTGGCTTCAGGCACGGTATCCAGACGGAGTGAAAGTGGCTGTTTCATTTCATCTCTACTTTTACTAGATACGAAATTAATATTCAAAGCAGGTGCAAATCTATTCTAATCCGATTTATATTAAAACTAGTATAAACTGCTAAAATCATGAGAGGGAGCCATTCAATATCTGACTGAAAATATTAAACAAACATAAAGAACTCGTGCAAAATTTCTGACTACGAAATGCAATATATACAGTGTGCGATGAATAAATTATCGTCTAAATTACGAAAATATGGAAATAACAAAAACAATTCATTTTAACAGATATATTTACCAAAATTACAAAAAAAATATATATCTTGAAATATTAAAGAGTAAATTTATTCAATAAAATCGCCATTAGTTTCAACCACGACGTCCAGACAACTTTGGAACCTCCTGCATCTCTTCTGGACAGTCTCCTTGTTTAAGTTGGTCGACGCTGCCATAATCTTTGCGTTCAGTTAATCTTCTGTGTTACAAGGAGTTTTGTGTCTCCCTCGCTCCACATCAGCCCACACATAATAATCAAGGAGGTTGCAGTCAGAGGAGTTATGTGGAACGAACTGTTTCGAAATTCTTAAATGGATAGAGATTAAGACAGGCATCTTAGCAACGCAAAGAATATAACAGTAAAAACCTGACTGTGGCAACAAAGCTACCAACACTACTCGGAACAGTGTAGTGTACACTAAATTGGTGCCATTGTAACATACATATATATATCTATTGTCAATATATTTAGTTCTCAATTAGTTTCAATACAAGCAAATTTGACGACAAAATACATTTCAAACAGTAAGGTCAGAATATTATTTGAAAGCCATCCATTAAATTGCCATCTGATTCTTTGAAAGTTAATCTGAGATATATAATAGTAAAATAATGTTTTCTTTCAAACACTTTGGATAGTATCGAGTTGTCGCAGATCTGATCGAAGAAATACGTTGATTTTTGAAGAAAGATTTAATTCGGCTCATTCAGTACAAAACGCTAGATTTATTTTCAGCATTAAATAATATTTGCCACCCCCGTATTGTAGGTTCTCGTAATCTTTTTTATGAATACTTTCAAGGTAATTATGCTGATGAATTTTCATCTATCATACCTAAATGAATTTAAACGCGGTAACAGATTGGTAGCAAGGTCTCCTCATTTTACAGTTGAAATGGCTACCGTGTATATTTTTGGGATGAGGTATTATGTACACTATTTACATTATTCGGACTATTGTCCTCATCTTTGTCGCCATATTTATTACAACGTTTCGGCCAAAACTTTGAAATAAATATGGCGACAAAGATGAGGACAATAGTCCGAATAATGTAAATAATGTACATAACACCTCATCTCAGAAATATAGACAGATACTGAATCTGTAAGAATTCTCACTTTCTTTCCAAAGATAAACGCAGTCTAACCTGATAATATATCGTTGTTATTTCTCTTTACAAATTACAGTCATATTTCATCGATTTCTCTTACAAGATGAAATAAAGACTTCAGACAACGAATATACGGTTCTACAGAATGATGATAAGAATCCCATGAACTGAACTTTTTATTTAGTGTTAGTTCACATGATACAAGACGAATGGATCACTCAAGACAAAGGTTTACTGAGACATATTTTCAGTGAGGGGGATAGGAAATAAGAAATGCATAGTCTGAAAACGTGTATGATAGATATTAGTTTACCCTGGTCTTAAAGAGATCAAAATTGTAGTTTTCAATGAAGCATGCTTTCAGGATTCTGTTCCACACAACATCAGTTCTAGGGAAGAACCTAAGTTGAACTTGCTCTTTATGAAAGAAACACAAACAGACCGTGGATTGTTTGCTGGACTATGCCATGGTGACTACTAGATGTGAAATTCTGGGCTGGTGAAACTAAAGAATGTAACTCGTCCGAATACCTTTCACGTTAATAGAGACAGAATAGTGAGAATTTGGCAAAATTTCGCCGGTGGAATAAGGGTTGCAGGATGGAGAATATTACATCAGCCACAAACACTTGTGAACTCTGCCAGAGATTGACGACTGGCAACAATACTCTTGTTCTGATCAGACTCTTTTAAAGTTAGATCATAGCAGCGGGATTTTGGTCCTTTCTAAAATCAAGGAACCGACCATTCATCGAGGAAAGACACATTTGAAATTTATACGGCAGAGATGGGAAAAAAGAGCTTGTAGAATTTGGTACTCAAAGGACAAGTTGGAGAGAGAGGGAGCGACAAGTAGCTTATCGTAGAAGAGTGTATAAATGGTTTGGTAGAACATGGTTGAAAAGAGATAAACAAAAAAAACAAAAAAAGAGAAAAGATTAAAAGCTATAAAGGATAAAGTTATTTAGATCTGTGATCGGCTTCGTTCTGAAGAGACATCGTACATAGAAAATGAAGAAGAAATTCAACATCATCATCCTTCGACCTTCATATGGTTGGTCGGAACTCCATTTGCAGTCCCTTTCCACACTGATCGGTCATATATTGCCGTCTTCAGAAACCTAATGTCCAGTCACTATCCAGGCATAATTGTTTTAGCCAGACAAGTTTGCTAGCCATTACCCCACGCCGAATTGCCACCCACTGGGCAAATTGGTATGTCAGAATTAGAAACGCATTTACACCTTTAAATATAAATAAGCGGTGATATACTGCAAGGTTTACTTCCATATTCAGTTTAAAACCAACAAAAATAAGACTAAAAAACAGATGTTAAAATTCTCCCAATAAAACCATAAGTAGCCTTTAAAGAAAAGAAAAGAAAATGCTTCCAATACCATATGAAACACAGACCGAACCTTTCATCAATCAAAAAACATTAAGTGTATTGTCTATAATCCATGTGGTGTAAATTGACTAGTTTCATCAAGAAACTTTAGCACATCAGGCCACGATAATTGTAATGATAGATGTAATCATTTAAATCAAGATTACTAAATTTTTAACGAAATATTGATTAATTTTCTTTTTCCCATGTATAGAGATTGAAAAGTAATAGCCATAATTTTAAATTCTATTCTTAGGAAATTAAAGACCATGATAATATACGTCATTTTTTTTTCATATACCTACACACACAAGTGTTTCTTTACATAAACACTCATGCACTATTACGTATTTTAACTTACGAAATTTTCCTCTCACATATTTATATATCATCTGCAGCTTTAATACACGTGACACGTATCTGACTAATAAGAACTATGGAAAAACCATAACAACACTACACCGTGTCACTTTGCTTTGTTCATTTCTATCTCGGTCTCTGACAAAGCTTAAATAAAAGTGAAACATTAGATTGAGATACATTTCCGACGTATTCTCTATTTTACATACATACATACATACACACACACACACACACACATATATATATATATATATATATATATATATATAAACGTCATATATTTCCTTTATAAAAGGAAAAAAAAACGGAGTAATGCTACCATATAAGGGCTTGAACTGCCAAGTCTCCACTTGTCTGTTTTGATTGGGTTCAAAAGCGTCTTCGTGGCCTTGTGGTTGATGAATTATTTTCCAACCTACAACCCTTTTCTGACAGGAGAATCGTGGCTAGCATCTCGCTACCCCATGACAAGTCTTTTGACAAGCTAAATTCCTTGGATCCACCAACCCAGACACTGGCACCTGGGACCGGCCATGCCACATACACACGGATGAATCAACTTTATTCCTTTTCGATTCCTTTCGTACATTCCCAAGAACTGCTGCTTTTTTTTAAAAAGACTCCCGGCGGTATGTTTTCCCAATCACTACAATCATGTCTTATTAACCGTTGTCTTCTCAAACATAACATAATGAACTGCACTTCTTGATTTTTCTTTCAGCTATACATCACCTACAAGTAACTGGTCTTACATGAGTGTCTCATCGGCTTTTTTATGGTGAATATATATATATATATATATATATATATATATATATATATATATATATATATATATATATATATATTGGGAAGAGTGATCAATATCAGCAGTAACATGTTTGTGATTACAGATATTGGAATTAAAACTCTCCGTCTCATATCTCAATTTCATCTTCAAAATACGTATATGTTTATGTGCATGTGTGTAACAATTGCTTCTAAAAGCTTTTCACATTTCTAAGGAAACAACTTTGATGTAATAAAAAAGGAATAACTTTATATTGCATATATTCATAAATTTAGAATGAGAGTAAATTACTTACTCTCGAAATTAAATGTTTCATAATAAATCCCTGATTGTTCAAAAAACATTTCATAGTCGCCTGTTATTCTCCACAGATGCGCTCCACATCTGAAAACGAATGTTCCAGACGTCGAGCTTAAAATATATATTTGCCTTTGTTTTTATGATCAAATTAAAAATTATTTTCTCATTTTCCCTTTCCTTTGGTGTAAAATTATTAATTTTCCCCTAAACAAAAAAGAACAACAAAAGATAAATTACTTTCAAACTAGATTGATTAAAAAAAAAAAGATGATTCGTTCATCGAATAGATAAAAAAAAATCGAATTCGATTATCCGAAGTTTGAAGTCATGCCAAAAATCCTGTTTGGCTTCCACGGTTTAGTAACGGACAATTTGAACGTTCTGTCGAGTTTATGAACATTGCACGATGTCGCTCAGTGGCATCATTTGTTCAAAATGCCTTTGTGACACCACAGTTGCGCCACGGACAACTAAGCACGCGAGAAAGGAAAAAAGATTGTTATATGATTTAATTTAGGGCGATTATCTTTATTAGTGTTGATTTAGAACAACGTTTCATTTGATTAATTCTGCGGCTTTTCAAATGTATGGGGAATTCTTTATTAAGGTTTTCACTAGCTTCACATTGTTTTCGGTGTATTGCCATTATCTTCGTTTTCATCACAACGCTTCGACCAATTGATTGGTCGGATTTGCCAATGTTTATGGACGTTTGGGGATTACATTTTCTTTTTATTCTTTTTTTTTGCCATCTCTCGTGTTTCTGATGCATCCGGTTGATTTTTTGAAAGATTTTATTTATTTATTGCTACCCGTCTATTTTCCTCTCCTCCTTTCGGAGAACACACTTAATCACAGTATTCAAATAATGTAAGAAATAGGGAAAGTATTTTTACTGAGCTTCTGAATACGGCTTGAAAACAGTGTGATTCAATAATGTAACGAAAAGAATTTAATTTCGACATGTGCATATTTCTTCTGTGTGAAAAAAAATTACATTGTTTTGCCGGGAAGCCATACACAAACGCAGGAAAACACGCATTTTTTTACTTGTAGGAGATGCATTCCAAAAGCCTTCATCCCAACAAGTAATTATAATATAATATTCGAAGGATGATCCGAAAGTAATGCCCCGTGTTCATACCTGACGATACTGCAACATACCCAGGGAGAGCAATAACACAGTTTCCAGATTTTTTAAAAATCCATACAGTAACAACCAATGGTTATGCATTTTCGCAGTGCTTAATAAGACAGCCTTCATACCACACCCTTTTCTCCACTACTGAAACGTCTTAAACGCCCAACCAGCTAAACTGTGCTCACAGATACTGTTTGGTCTCCATAAACTTTTTTCAGACATCAGTAAACGTCAGTGAGTATAATGATTTGTACGGGTAGGAATTCAAGAACACACTTCTGCTTCGTACGCACGTTCATGTAAGATGACATTTTGCCAGACTGCTTACTCAAGTTCTTTCTGCGGCAATATGAAAATTATAAATGACAAAGTGTAGAAATGTTTAACTTTAGAAACATAGAATCCATATCTACCTCTGATTTTTGGTGATAGTATAATAACAAGCATTACTTTCGTAACGTACTACTTACTTTAATGCTATTTTATCATAATGTGGATCTTTACGACTTCTTTCAACTACACTACAGTTATAAAGTTTGAGGAGCGCCTGGTAATTTTTAAAATTGGTCTTAAAAATTAGTTGTTTTGTACTTTAAATCAGAAATACATTATTATACATAGTTGAAAATAAGAAGACATAATTTTTATTAGAAATTCTATTATGATAAAAATAAGAGCATTTCATGAATAATTTTTTCTCTCGTCAAAATATTTAACCTTGATTACTGGAGGACAAATTTTTGGAATACGTTGGCAAAGTTTCTGAAAGTGTAAGTTTGATAAATGATTACATTCTTCTTTTTTCAGTGACACTAAGAGTTCTTTTTTTCATTTTTTGGATGTTTCATTCTTCTGTCAATATCATTTCATGCTAATTCTGGGTGTTGCCTCAAACTTTTGAACTGTAGAGAGTTTTGTCAAAGTTAAGGAATTTTGGTTTCATACAAGTAGATGTTTTTTACAGTTTCACACTTTTTTTATACATTATTTTATTTTGGCTATTAGTAATAATAATAATAATCTATTATTTGATACAATCGTGTACCAAGTCCGTTCTATATTACCTGAGATGAAGGAATGTTTTCCTTAATTATTGAACATATTATTTGTCAGATTTTTTTCTGAACATGTAATCGAAGAATAGAATCAAATTATTTTCAATTTCAGATAATGAGAGATTTTATGGGATTTGTAAATGTTTAATTTTGTAATTATTCTATTTAATTGTCCTTCGGGTTCTTGTTATTATGATCTAGCTTTGTTTAAATTGCATATCCTTGCAATTTCTAGTTCCAAATAATTGCGACAGTCTTATAATTTCTATTATTATTATCATCATTGTTAGTAGTAGTACTACTTCGTTAGAGAGCAGCATATCAACAAACTGACGTTGGGGTACAAATAAACGAAGCCCAATATCTATCATGACGTAACTGGATTATGTCTATAAATTCTTTAGATATATAACTGATTTTTTTCAAAATTTTCAATTCCCATAAAGCAGTAATAAAAAAAAAATGAATTTCACATTAACAAAATTAATTACTTGCCATAAAATTCACCTTCCAAAGGCCGACGTGGACGGTTTTTATATTGCCTGAAATAATGGTGTTTATTCAACTTGTCTATAAATCTAACACTATCTAAAAAGAATATTTTCAGGCCACATCTTACTGGATAGTACAAGTAGTTAATTGTCATGATGAATCTAAAAAATAGTGTAAAATAATTTGAAAAATAAATATGGGGACAAAAAATCTTACATTCCATTCAAAAGTAATGATGTGGATAAAGATGAACACAAAATCTGTCAGTGGCTGAAACGTACAGGACTGTAAACAGAGACAAAGGCATGTATCATGGCTGCAAAGAAGATATAGAGTTTATATGAGCAACATTATAAAACGACTGACCACTTACTGCCTAGCTGCCAAATCTTGACAACGGAGGAATAAAAAATGACCTGACCTGCATAAGACTTGTAGTATAGATTATTATGCCGAAAGAATGGTAGGAAATACTTTCTGAATGTTTCCGAGAATCAATATTCTTTCTAGCTTTAACATTCAGGCTGACACAAATATAAATGCTAAGAAGACAGACATTGATTAAAGACTACAAAAATGTTTTCTCATAGATATGGCAATTTCATAAAAAAAAAAACGAATACAAAAAATGATAAAATATCAAACACTTGGAATTGAAGATAAAAAAATAAATATTGGAAACCTTTTGTCGTACCACGTTTGGTACTGACAAGATCCTTGGTTCCTTCTGTTTAAAAGATATTTAATCAATTAAACTGTGCGAAGATGATCATCGACCCGGGATAATATTATAATTATCTCAAACATTTCACCCCAAGCAAGGCGATAAGGCTGCTGAAGCGCAAAGGCTTACTAAGAGCGAAAGAGAAAATTTTTGTGAAGATAAAGGGTAAATAATGAATGTCCAAATATCTTAACACTGTAGATTTTCTGGACATTAAAATCAATTTCAAGTGGCAACAGTCGGTATTGTGTATCAACGGAAACCTTGCGTTCAGGTAAGAAACAAACTGTCGCTTCTCGGTTTTGACCAATAACAATTTTTATATTTACATACTCTCTATCATGACTGGCACTATCACCGATGTTAAGCGATGTCGATCCAGGTAAGTCCCTCAATAGGTGACCGCTTTGGAATAGCAAAATCTGTAAGCTGAGATGTGCTGCTGCTGTAATGGTTAATGGCTAGGAATTGGAAATCGGAGAGCCGAGTACCAATTCCATTCGAGTTCCTTATATTCACTTACGTGCAAATACTCTTGGGAATGGTATGAATCCATCTTTTTCTCCCAGCAACTGTCAGTTAATTAGTAAGGCCTGTATCAGTACATAACAATTATTTCCATAAATTTTATAACATTTAAAATATTTTCTGGTTTTAAATCGCCTGTAAAAGTTTGATAAACCGGGAAAAGATAATTTAATTACACCATCTCTGATATTGAGAATATTTACCCATAAATAGTGCATACCTTAAAATTATATTTTACTCATATATAAAGAGCGTGGCAATAAAATCAAAATGCAGTTACTTACAATAACAATTAAGACAAATCAATTAATCAACAGTCCAGAAATTTAGTATTAAAATGTTTCTTGTTAATAATTCGGTTAATAATAAAATGCTATATTAACAAACAACAAATTCATTACTGATACTGTTCCAACTGAAAGCTACCTGCTTCAATGCTTTGTTTTTTTATTATAATTAACTGTATATGACTTTATGTATTTATTCCTCAGGTCCTTCTTTAAACAATTTTATCTTTTAAACTTAAAACAAATTAACTTTAAAATTTAAATTGGGAATTTTTATATTCAATTTTATTGAAAATTTAAAATTATTCAGAATGATTTCTATTTGAGTCTAACGCTAACATTAAGTTATTAATATTTATAACCAAGATTCGTTGTCAAGTTTTATTGCAATTTTCATATATTTTTGTATTTTGATTGGTCATTGTAGTTTATATAACAGGGTTTCCCCTATTGAGAGGTGTTTGGCTATTTTGAACCTTTTAAAACTCTTTATTCTACATTCAACGCCATCACTTGATAAGACAACAGAAGTACTGAAACAAAATGAATATTTTTGCAGTGATTTTATAACATATTTATGTTATAATTTTTGAATAAATGATATTTGCTCTACTCTATATTGAGCACTATTTTAAGAATAGTATTTTGGTTACTGGAATTTATTCCGCGTACAACAATCCTATACTTACATAGTGTATATATATATATATATATATATATATATATATATATATATATATATATATATATATATATATATATATATATATATATATATAAAATAATGAAAATGATCAAAGTCCGACAATTATTTTAAGACATTTTTATGTTTATACATTATTTTATTTATCGATACAAATATTTAAGTAAATGCTCTGTTTATAATAAACAGTATTCAAAACACTTACCGGCATGAATGTCCGAGAAATTGTCATAAAAATATGCGTCCTCCGACAGGAATCGAACCTGTATCCTATACGGAACTGTCATATAGCCTGACGTGCTTTTACCGATTTAGCCACAGAGGAGTGTTTCAGTTAGCAAGATCGATTTTACTGTTTTAAAACAAAGAGTTTCCATGATTTTTTTCGATGCGTATCCAAAGGTAAACCCATATTAGGAAATGGACAAAGTCCGAGAATTATTTTAAGATAATTTTATGTTTATACATTCCTTTTTTTTATAGATACAAATATTTGAGTAAATGCTCTCTTTATAATAAACAGTATTAACAACACTTACCGGCCTGAATGTCCGAGAAGTTGTTATAGACAATATGCGTCCTCTGACAGGAATCGTTGTTGTATCCTATACATCATTTGTTTACATTTGGATACGCATCGAGCTGATATGAATGTACGTGAGAAAATCTGGAAAATTGTAATTTAAAAACACTAAAATCGACCTTGCTAACCGAAACGATCCTCTGTTGCGAAATCGATAAAAACACGTCAGGCTATAGGACGGTTCCGTTAGGATACAGGTTCGATTCCTGTCGGAGGACGCATGTTTTCTATGAAAATTTCTCGGATATTTAGGCCTGTAAATGTTGTTAATTCTGTTTATTATAAACAGAGCATTTATTTAAATATTTATCTATAAAAAAAGAGTGTATAAACATTAAAATGCCTTTTATATATATATTTGGAGAGGTTGTGTGTGTTAATATGTTTTGCAGGTATGTGTTTAGCTGACCTCATTACGATGTCTATGAGGAGGTATTATTTGAGTGTAGTTTTTAAATATATTTCGTCAGTTAGCTTTTATATGTAAGTATGAATAGAAAACTTTCCAAATAAGTTATTTCAGATACTTCTATGACCGTTGCATCTTGATGCCAATCTTGCTGCAGGCGTCTATCTGTAATAGTCACATAAAGTCCATTAAATATACTGACCACATTCAGCAAGAGCTTTAGAATCGGCTTCGGACAACTAGTGGTAAATTAATCCTCGCATTTACTATTAACTTATATTATTACTACTACTATTAAAGGATAGTTCTCATCAGCATATCAAATTATAAGTTTTCAAACTCTGTGGCATTCGATCTGGGATTTCTATATAATCCCTATAAGAGTTTCGCTGGAACTACAACAAATGAATCCATCATGAAATTGCCATATATCTAGAATGAATGTTCATTTCTAAAACCTGAGGGAGAATTACTTGCTCAGAATATTTTTAGTTGGCCGTCCTTCTGGAAAAATTATTGTTGTCGAGTAATTATTAAGATCATTTTCAATGATATTGTTCCCATGGGTTTTATTTACACTCACCTACACAATCAAATACCAAATACATATAAATGAATACGTGCATATATATATATATATATATATATATATATATATATATATATATATATATATATATATGAGAAAACATTTAAAAAAAAAAATGATACGCACACAAACACACAAGATATATATATACACACATATATATGAGCACACGCACACACACACACATATATATATATATATATATATATATATATATAAAATTAATGTGGAGGTCAAAACCGTGAGGCGACTGTATGATTCATGCTTGCAATCTTCAGCCCATGTGTGTTTTGCTTTCGACTCGATTATTTCTATATGTTGATCAATGCCGCTACAATGGGAGAGCTGTTTTGTATCGCTTCAGTAAATTATGGTTAGCAAAATCTATTGTGTCACCGTAACGACTATGTTGTAGGCGGTAACAGTTATATTAAAAATTATTTCGAGGCTACTCTGTATAAATAATTGTTGATCGGAATGCTGTTATTTGTCAATGTTTTATAGAGTTATTTGTTAACATTTTACTCTTTATTCATTATTGATTATCTAATTAATAATTATTCATTATTATTATATTTAGTTGTGTGGATGTGTGCATTCGCTTTTTGTTAATTTGTTTATTATTTACCTTTATATTTATTATTATTTGGGGTGGGTTATGTTATTTGTTTAATTTATATTATTGTTGTTGCGGAAACTATGTTATACTATATATGTTGAATATAGCGTGTATATATATATATATATATATATTCAAGGTGATATTTTACAATATATTTGATTTAAGTTTTCGACTTTTGAGTAACGGCTTTCGTTTCCGTATTTTCAGATGTTTAATCGTTTATTTACATACACTCTGTGAGATTTAGCACCTTTACCAATAAATATAGCATTTGCTACAATGTATATATATATATATATATATATAGAGAGAGAGAGAGAGATAAAATGCTTAATAGTGACTCTTTTGTCCTTCAGGACTTGATCAGGCTAAATTTGTTATGTTGGTTTCGCTACACATGTGTATGAATGAGGGGTGCTGGTGATTTCGATATATATATATATATATATATATATATATATATATATATATATATATATATATATATTGAATTCATTTAGATTCTTTTTCTTTCCTTCACTTTTGAAGTGATATTAGAAGATTTGCCAGGAATGTTGAAATGTTGTAAAATCCAGGGTGCAAATTTATTGTGGATGTCCTTGCGATCACGATAGTCTCTAGACATTTACGTCGTAGTGAATTATTTTCTCCTTTGATCAGAATAGCATCACAAACTTTTTGTACTTTTTCATACAGTTTCCACAATAGTGTTCTTGACATATAAAATATATATATATATATATATATATATATATATAGGGAGAGAGAGAGAGAGAGAGAGAGATCCCTTTTTATTTCGAAGTACGTGTCTATCATCTGTAAAGAGAACCATGCCAACTTGAGTTATGATTTTGTTAAGATCAGTCAGCATGTCAACCCCTCACCAACACACACATCTCCGCTCCGTTCAGACTTCCTGTACCATTGCCAAAAAATCCCTTTCTTATCCTCACCCTCTTCCGTTGGTATAAAATTGATTCGTAGCTATGTTTGATAATAGTGATCAATTCATCTGTTATGTTTAGAAATCATTGAGAAGTTACTGAAATACTTGAGAAATCATGGCAATGGGTATACACTTTTGCCATGATTTATTAGTATTTCTTCACTTATGGATGGGTTAAAATCTGTTATGTCAAACAAGGAATTTTTAAATTTTACTTTCTCTGTAATAATCAACCAATGTATAACAACCTTGGTGCTTTTTCATTGTTCCTTTGTTGTACTTAGCATTTTACATACTGTGTCTAGTGTAAATCTGCTATTTTCTAAGTTAACTTTTTGTGGGATGGATTTGAATACAAGAGGATTTTCGGCATCTTTATGATCCTTTACTTTTATATAGCTATAAACTTGACTGGCTGTCGACTTCCAGATAAGCCGTTAAATAAGCGTTAATGTTTCACTTAGCTGCTTTTTATGAAATTTTGTAACCTACTCATACAGCATATTTTTGTTTTTATGCCGGTTTGTATTAATATTTTCCCAGATTTTTCTCCTGGAGAAAATATCACGATTTTCTAATATTTTTTGCATTTTTAAAATAATAATAATAATAATAATTATTATTATTATTATTATTATTATTATTATTATTATTATTAAAGGAGAAAACAGCTCTTTTGGGGATAATGCTTGTAGATACACAAAACAGCACTATATGGTAACCACTAATTTCATGTCCACGTGTTACTATTGTATGTTGCCTATCTCTATTTCTGACAATATATATATATATATATATATATATATATATATATATATATATATATATATATATATATATATATATATATATATATATATATACACAAAGGGCTGCAAAAAGTAGGTATACATTAAGTATTACACCAGTATAATCAATAGGCTTTGTGCCCACATTTGTTTTTCATTATTGTATACCTACTTTTTATCCGTACATCTATATGTGTGGGTGTGTGCTGAATTGATCAACTTTCCCTATGTGACCTTGAACTTGAATACTGGTTATTACAAAGCATACACCAAAGATCTATATCACCATAGTTACGTCAGTAAAGAATCAAACCACCCTCATAACATTTTAGTTAATTTAGATAAATCAGTATTAGTTTCATTATCTACTAACTCCAGTAATAAGGGAATATTTGACTATATTAATATTACATATATAAAAACTTTAGAGTCGAAACTGTCTCAGCAACACGAAAATAATCAGCAACGGTTCGATGACTCGGCTGCCTTCGGTTGGGAAAAGCAATCTGATACAGCCGTGCAGCCTCGCGTCCATTACCGTTCGCGCTGTCGTATATAAAATCACACCTGCTTACTCAAGAAATGAATATCCTGCCATTGTTAAACGGTTCACTTCTCATTTGACTCACTACTCCACCCATTAAACTTTGAAGGCTGAATTTAACCTATTGTGACACTATTTAGGTTGCTAGAAAGAAAGAAGAAAAAAAGGCGAGAATTAAATGTAGGTAATAAGAAGCCAGCACCAACAGGATACTAAGCGATGTTATTTTTCTAACAAAGAATAGTGGTAAAATTTTATTTTCATTATCGAGAAAGTAAGATACTGGAATTAATCTGATTTATGTTACGGGGCGGCGAATAAAATACAGCCGTCTACCCATGGCGATAATGGAAATTTCAGGTTGGTCGAGTCACCTGCGAAACAGAAGAGATAAATATTAACTGTGTCAGAGAAAAATATCTGTTGGACCAACCGCAGAATTACAAAAACAAAAGACTGAGCTATTAGCTATCTACGAAGATGTCGTTTGGAAAAGACATCTGTTTTATGTCGAAGCTGGCCACGATAGGAAAATTATTTTATCAGAACGAATAATTACCGCCAGAATGTGGATCTCGTCGGATGGCCACCCACTTGTTTGGCGAAGGTCCCGAGTGACGAATTCCAGGTGACATTCAGATAAAATTGAGATTAAGAGACAACACTACGAGTCAAAGGACTTGTTGTCGAGAAGAAAAAAGAGAAAGAACAGAAAAAAAAAGGAAGATATTTTTTTCTTTGAGCAAGATTTCTTAAACCAAGGCTAGACTAGCCACACCCACACTGCCAGGCGTCCATTGGCTGAATGCTGGCGTGAGCGTTAGGCGAAGGTAATCATGTGAAGTAGGAGGGGAGGCCTGTTGATACCCCCTGAGGAGATTGGTATGAGATGCCACAGTGAGAGAGAGGGAAAACCCGTTGACACCTCTGAGGGCATGGTGAGATACCAATATGAGAACAGAAGAAAGTGGGAGGACGAAAGATTTCCAAAAATGGAAAATAATAAATTTTCCTGACTGAAAACAAAGAAGTGGATTGTGGATTTAGAATTATCAAGGAACCTTAAACCCCGACAGGCACACCCCGGATTTGATCGGCGTCTATATAAGCAGAGTCGCAGCGAGTGAAAAGCAGTTAGGTTCGCAATTGGGGTTGGAGACAGACAGGCAAGCAGTTGCAGTGAGCTGAGAGCTCTGAGAACCCACTTCGCAGAAGCTGACTAAGATTCGCGCATTATCGACCCCAACTTCTAATCAAGAACAATTTATTTTTGAAGAACGACTTACTCACACTACCAAAACAGGTTTTACGAATATCGCCTGAAGATACACCAAGAACCAGTTTCTTAAAGAACAAACAACTTAAGATGTTAAGACTCGCCTAACAAACACAAAGTGTCACGAATCCATATAGCGGGTTGGGAAGAAGACGCAGTCCTGTATTCAGCAAACAGATATAAAGTATTGTTATCCTTTTTTAACACATTTGAACTTTTCGAGTTATTATTTTATTTTCTTTTATATATACTTGTGTGGTGTTACCCTTGTCCGGACTCGGCTTGCATTACGGCCCGGCGACTGATTGATTTCGTCTACCTAAGATCAAATCACAACGTGGGTAGGTTAGACTAGAGATCAAAACAGTTACTTCGGTAACCAGACGTTGGAGGCGAACTGGGAACGACAAGGCTGATACCGAATCTAACCAGATTCCCATCCGAATCAGCAAAAGGTTACAAAAAGTCACACTATACTATTTAAATTATTCGGACTATTGTGCTCATCTTTGTCGCAATGTTTATTCAATATACAATATTTATTATTTTGGCCGTTGTAAGCTCCGGCCTACTTCAGATGTTTGGAATATCGAAATGAACCCTTTAATTCGCTCTTTGGGGAAGACTGTTCTAGTTTCATGTGCGATGTTTAATATGATGTCTGTTATCAGTTATCTCCTGTTAATTCCCTTCTGAAAGTTCTACACTGCCTTAACCAGGTATTCAATTCACACTCTTTGGGTCCTGTCACTGGATCTAACTAACGCCTTTATCCACTGTGCCATATGTCCTTGAGGACGTCAGTGTATGAATTTCTGGGTATTATAAACCTAATGGCTTCGTTTTTTACCAGTGCTCATATTACAATTTTTGTTGTTATCATATATATTCTTACTACAGCTCATATTGCATTTTTTTTTGTTATCACTTTTCTCTGGCACTCCTTATTACTGGTTCCAATATTGTATTCATTTCTATGCTTGGTCGGCTCATTAGATTTTTGTGGCCTAGCATATGTGCTGGTTCCTTACGTTTACGAATTTTCCAATGGTGTTCTTTGTCTATGATCTCAACCTGATCCCATAGAGGGCACGTGGCACGAGAACAGCTTTACCCAGTGAGCGAAATAAAGTGTTCAGTTCGACATTCTAACCACCTGAAAAAGGCTGGAGCGTACAACGGCCGAAACGTTGTAATAAATATGGCGACAAAGATGAGGACAATAGCCCAAAAAATGTAAATAGTGTACATAATACCTCATCTTAAAAATATAGACAGGTTTAACCTGGTGTACATAGCAATATAGGACCATCTACTATAATCTTACTAACTCAAAAACGAAAGATTTTCGGACATATGTGTATGCACTTTTTTGTACTTGTTTTGGTGTGAGGGATCTGTCCCCAATGTTTGTGAAATATTTTGATACATACTATATATATATATATATATATATATATATATATATATATATATATATATATATTCTTTACAAAACGTTTATAATAAGTTTTTGGTTAAGGACAACGTTTCAGATTATTTATATTCGTAATTTTAATTATTTTTCACACTCTGTTTTGGAGTTCTCATTTTTATACTTATTTATATTATATATATTTATTGTTTACCTTCTTCGTTTCTGATGTTCGTTGTTTGAAATACACTTTATTATTTTTAGGTTATAGATTATTATTGTCCATTTTTGAGTCGTGATACGTCTGTAGTAACGTAGTGTTAATTCCTACAATTTTATTCACAGCCACACATGTTTATATACAATGGCGGTAAAATAAATTGTAAAAATCTGCTTGAATTTACTTAATGTAATTTCAAACTTATCTAAAGGAATAACTGGATTTCAGTTAATATATCAATCAGTCCCTACTCACGTTTCAAAATAGATTATGGAACAACAGTATTCACCATACTTGAGTGATAATTCAACCCAGAACAACGTCTGTCTTACGAGCGTATATTAAGCGAGAATGCATTATTTCTTCTTTTTTTTCATACTCCTTCAACATATCAAGAACCTAAAATAGATGCTGTCAAACCGTTTACTGTTCCTTTCAGTTGAGTGATAAATCGAAGGTAGTTGCTTAATAACTTGCAAATATTGTTGAATTCCACGCGCATTATGTAGATGGGTATTATTTTGTGAGAACTGAATATTGCATTCCTTTTTCATGGAATGGTAGCAGAATGGTTGGATGGTCTTTTGAAAGCACGTAGTGCCGTTTAAAAATTACTTTAACTAGCACCAAAGATGAGCGTTTGTTGTTGTATAAACAACCGCTATTCTCATGCTAGGAATTAGGCTTTTGTCTCGAGGGTTTACATCGCACGCAGAATCGACGAACACTTGCAAGAAAGCAGAAAGTGATTTCATTTTCTGATACTATTTCAGATGTATACGCCTGGCTAGACTCATATATGCTCATAGGACTGCTTCATTCCAAAGAGACAGAGTGAATTAAAAGCTATATTTTGTCCTACTTGTGAAGTAAACCCAGAAACTTAAAATGTGACAATCTTGACAAACGTTAATACTACGGGGTCTTCTGGAATATGTCGTATGAATGTTTATTTGTTCGCTCTCATTGTTTTTACTATAGTTCACCAAATATAAAGAACAAATTGCACATAAGTTCGAGTGTTAATAAATGAGATTGTCATACAAGAATTGTGTAATAATTGCATATTATGAGGATATGTAGAATATATAATTGTTGACCCAAGTCGTTAAGAAGTAAAAATTCTTAAGATCATCTCAGGAGTCTTTTCCATTACGTACTCCTAGAGAAGACGCTGTTTCTGATGTATTTAAGTCTTATCAACTGTATATGAACGCAATGAAGAGGAGTCGACTAATGGGTTCTAGCTGTGAAGGCCTGCACTTGTGGTTCAAAGGAGTGTTAATTGTCCGAATATCTGATAGATTGGTGAGATGCTGGAATCAATTTGTCTGCTTGATCGCTGTAGTAGGATGTTGTTCATCATCACTAGGCCGCGCAAACGCTCTTGAATTTTGTCAAGGCTGGAAAGTGAAGATTTGACAGCTCCCTTTCAAACGTGGCATATGCTGCAATTCTCGTTCACATTCTCTAGAATTGCATCATATGCCAATGGGATGATCGAGGCTCCTCTCAAACGAGTCAAATTAAACAAAGGTGCCAAGTTGTACATAGTATAACATCTGCTTGCAAAGGACTCTTTCACCGCATAGAATTTTATCACAGTATGCATCGATGTCTAAAGCTCAGGTGCAGCCTCTGCACAGGAATGAATTCTAATAAGAACACCGAAGAGTTTGTAAGTTTAATCACAATAGAAAATAATCCTGAGGATAGGAATACCTTACCTATGTCGGAATCGGCATCGGCCTTCAGAATGTTGCAATATTATTTTCCGTCGCTCTCCTTTCATACATTTTATAAATATATGCGAATGAAAGAAGCATGAGAGCGTAATAATCTAATAAGGCGCCGATCGATGTTGGAACTATTTTTGTCATGGCCGTGAGTCAATTGACACGTTTCCTTCCAATAATATCTATGTAGCCATAAGTAGGTTCACAGACGAATCAATAATTTCTGATTTCTTATCCTTTCGTTTCTACCTATATTTTGTCCAATCCAGCTGCCTAACCAAAGCAAACACGTTCATATAAATACACTCTCCTTTCTCATTCTGTTGCGAAATTTTGACTCATTTTCTTGTCTACCGCTGTCTTATCTCCGATAGAAGTTGCTAACCAGGAAAGCTTCTTGGCTTTCTCTTCAGTGGAAAGCTATACGTTGACATCCATTTTGAAATCCGATTGATAGATGATTTTTTTTTCGAATTGTAAAAGTGAACGCAAAAGGAGATGGAAAATAGAAAAAAATCTCGATCATAAAAATGGCTTCATGTGAAACGGTGGTTTTTTGCCCAATGCACAAGGTCAAATTATTTGTCTTATGCATTCTGTTTTCTTTAATTTCCGCTACTATGGTTTCTCTGTAATATTTTTTTTTTACTTTTACAAGAGTAACTATTGAAACAATTTATGGATCCAAATTTATTTATTAATTACAATGAATGGAAAAATAGAAATCCTTATTTCAACAGATCAGAAAATTTATATTTGATTAAAAATCCAAATCCTTCAGATTCTTGCTATTTTTATCCTTAGGAATTATTGGCATGAGTGAGGTTTCAGGAAAAAATATGATACGTATGAAGTAAAATATGTGGATGAATATTTCCTTATATTCTCTTCTAAATTTTTTTTCTTCTTCTTCTTCTTCTTCTTCTTCTTCTTCTTCTTCTTCTTCTATTTCTATTTCTATTTCTCATTTTTCTTCAACTTCTACTTTTTATTTTCCTTCATACATATTTTGCTATTAATCCTACGTTGTCCAAAGTGTTAGCCGAACATTAGTGCCTTAAATGGCTCCTTAGGGACCCGTTATGAAATTTATGGTTTACTATTGAAAATGATATAGAAGAGGGTAATGGTGTATTGCTGTTCTTTCTGGGGTTAGTAGTGTGGAATATCTCGGGTACACTGCTATCAATAAAAAATTTAGAGATAAGTCATGTGATTGCCACATTCCAGGGGACAGTGCGCCTTCAAACTTATAGATTTGTATAGCAACTGCAAAGTTAAAAAGATTCTGACTGGTTTAAATAATTTAAAAAAGAAGATATTTAGTATGAATGAAACAGTTTCTTTCAAACAGGAATATTATGATGATATCGAACGTAAACATAGGATATTAGAAATAAAATCGTACTTGGAGAGAGCTCTTCACAATTTTCGCGATTATTTTCTTCAACATTTTGGTTGGCTGCAGAAAAATGATTCCTCTTTAATTGAATGTGAAGCACAGACACTCCTGCTGCATTTCTGGAATGGGCGTGAGGATTTTCTATCACCACGACTCAATGAGAATCAGTAACAGCGCTTTCGGGCAGATTTCATTGTTTTTATTTCTACCTTTTCTATTGTTGCAAGAGAAATTTCAATTCCACAATGCACGCATTTTCTTCCAAATATCAAAGTGAACTCCTTACATTATTCAAATAATTCGGACTGGTATCCTTAGCTTAATTGCAATATTAACAAGGTTTCAGCCGTTGTACGCTCCGGCCTTCTTCAGGTGATTGGGCAGCGGTGGTGAACCAAACTTTGAGAGTTGAGTAAAAATGAATGAGGCATCCGGAAGAGCTATGACACGTGGAAGTAGAACAATCTAACCTGGTGTACAGAATAAAGGGTTCGGTTCGAAAATCCAGTCACCTGTAGATGATCGGAGTGTACAACGGCCGGAACGTTGTGCATATGGCAATGAAGATAACGATAACTCCGAATATTGTAAATAATGTAAGTCATCATAATACCTCATCTCAGAGATATAGACAGAAAATGAAGGCCATCTACATTTTGTGCGTTTGCAAGTCAGTGCGGCCCTTGAAAAAAACAGGCTCCATGCAAATGATGCACCTTCTTCCAATGTTGGCAATGCATAAATGAAATATAAGCGATGATATTAGATAGGTTGAGAACAATCATGAAGTTTGCAAGAGCCCAACGCTTTGTTTTGCGCTGCACTGCACAAGAGTGTGCAGGCTGACCGGTTGCAGCGACGCCTTGTTGGACACTATTTTAGAACAGTATTATGTCAGGTTTTAAAATATCGTCGTTAACCTTAGCATCATTATGCATTACTGAAAGAGGTGCGACACATTTGTTTTTCTTTGGAATGATTGCACCCACTGTCACATTTTATTCAAATGCGAGGCGGAAACTTCTAACAGGAAGGCCTTTAGAATTGGTGAAGCCTTTTGTGATGTCTCATTTGTTTTTCCTAACTGTTCTAACATATGCAACCTCGGGAAATAAAGTTATTTATCGAGGCCAAAATCTGTAAAGTAATTATCAGCAAGGATGTTTCATCTGCTTCCAATGGCTCCTTTAATTGCTTTACTACTTTGGATGCCAGTGAAATAATAGTTTTTTTTCATCGGCTCCTTTGCCAATATATAGTATTTTATCAGAGATATAAGCAGTGCTATAATCCATTAGAAGAAAACAAAACTTTCACAGCATACTCATCTGTCTTTAAAGGTAGATAATGGCTGAATGGTCAGCTACCTCTGAAGGAAATGAGCTGTTCCACAATGCACAAAACCTTGGAAGGATTAGATTCTTTTTTCACTGTGAAATGAACAAATCCCATAACGTAAGGAAATGGGCAAACTTATCACATTTCCTCCTCTTTTGCCGAGTATCTGTACGTTCATTTATTTACATAATTACATGTCCAGAAGCATGTATTTGATGGCTATCATTATATATTTCCAGCCAGGAAAATTCCCCACATCTAGCACAGGCATCTTCAAAATATTCTTATCTATGCACTGTTCCATTCCATAGATACAAATCTCAGAATTAGATGCCTTACTTAAGCGGAGGCTTCAGTTTGGATCACAATGATCTTTTACTTGTTTTGATTTTATTTTTGTGACTGTGTATGTCTAAACACATGCCACCTTATAGAATTCGCTTTTACAGTTGAATTCACCTTTTGCATTGGATTTTATCGTTCGGTTGTTCAACTTTTCTACATTCATTCTATAATCATCATTACCATTCAAATACAATAACAATAATAATTAGAAATAATCTTGAAAATTTCAGGATTTCATATCTTAATTTTCTTATGATTCATAATTCTTAAGTTCAAAAATATGAGAATTCCTGTAATGGACATATGTTGGCTGTCAACTTGAAATTATCTGATTTGGTATTCATTATCTATTTTTAAAATTCGTCAATGACAAATTGATTTTTACACGAGTCATTTTTTTAAAATGTCGAATTCCGTCATGCAACCAGCAAATAATCGTATTTTCTTTTTTAACAAAATCTATTTGAGCAAATTTTGTCACTTCCTCTGTTTGCTATACAAGTACATTGAAAATATCGAATAAAGTTATTGTCATAAGTGAGGATTTAAGTCAGTTTAGTGTCATATATGTTAATCGCTTGGACAATCATGTTTCTTTCGGTTGAGACTAACGAGGTACACGGCATTTACGATATACAACAATAGTCACCTAAACATTCTAAATAAATTGCACTTAACAGTTCCACCACTATAAAAATCTCCATGAAATCTCTATTGCATAGTTAAATATTTGAGAATTAATTATTTAACAAAATATTGCAATAATGATTATAAATATGAAAGCAGGTCATCATTTAAAGATTGTAAGAGTGTACACATGAAAAATTTGAAATTAAAGTTAAACAAATGATAAGACTATCGCCTCTTCTATTTAATTTCTTTATTTCATTGAAACCAAATAGTGCGTCTGATATTACTTTTCTGTCTTTCTTCGCGATCAAAATGGAATAATCCATTGTTTATGAATCATTGACTCTCCTGTTAGAATTTTGTATTCTTTCTTTCTGTTTTTTCACTTGAAAAAACAGCCTCTCTGATGTGCATTTTCCGTTCTTCCATCGGATCAAAACGGAAGGGTACATTATTTATAAGGGATTATCATAGTATTTCTTTCTTTCTTTTTCTCACTGAAACCAAGTACTGTCTCTGATGTGTTTTATCCATCTTTCTACTGGATCAAAACGGCATAGTCCATCATTTATGAGGTATTGGCATAGCGTAAACTACTTGCTGACTAAGGAAGTAGATTTACTATAAAATAAACCTGATTCTTCTTTAGTTTACTTTTTCTTTGACGCTTAAATTCATTTTCCCTTGGGATTTATTGACTCTTGTTTTGTTCAATTTCCTTTTTATTATTCTTCTTTCTATTTACTTTAACTGCAGCGTTCTATACATAACACTAGTGCCGCCATGATTAAATTATTTAATTTCATTTTGTCTCTGGCGCGGCACGATTTTTTGCCTCTAAGAATATTTCATTCCAACAAAACTTTTATATAAGCCGAAACGCTGATTTCATCAATTAAAATACCCGCTGCCTTAATCTTCATAACAGCACTAATGTTTACCATAAAAGTTACCGGAAAAATGATGGAATTATTTTTTAAATTTTCAGGTTTTCTTGCTTATATTTTCCGCGTGAGTCATCTAGTTATTGTTATCGGTAAAGTTAAACTGTTACTGTGTAGCAGAAGTAGATCTTTTTTTTAAATTATACGAAATAAATACCTCAGACAAAACCAGAGAAATTTGAATCTATATGTTAACAGATTGATTTCCAATTCTTTTCTTGTCATAAATGTCATTTCATGATAACTGGAGGCATGTTTCCTTATTGGCGCCGATTAAGGCTTCACTTTAACATAACAACGGAATATCTCATGAAAAAATGAAATCAGGCTTTTTGACCGACTTTCATGGTAATTGTTTGGATGAAGACTTCGCTGTGGTGCCTAAGCGCAGTACTAGACTGACGACGAGGATTCAGCAAATTACAATTACGTTCTCTAGATGTAACCGAAAAATTCTAAGATAATGGCGTTTTTCTAGAAATTTCTTTCACGTGGACTTCAATTTTCAAACATGCAAATGTCAATCGTTATCTGCTGTCCTCTTGATTGCCCTTCGTTTGTTCTCCCTCCTTAATAATGTCTCTGTTTCCTAATTCCTCCACGGCAAGTAACCTGCCTTTTCTGCCTTGTTTGGGGGTGAACACGATTAAATAAAATAAAAAAAGGTAGATCCGAGATGTAGTTTTAAATAAATTTAAAGAAAAAAAAACTTTCTTCCTGTGCGTGTGTATATCGTAAACATTTCTCTTTTTGCTTTTGTTGTTTTTTTTCTTCTTCTGGTTATTATTATTATTATTATTATTATTATTATAAAAATATTAGAATTACCCAATAATCAATAATATCACCAAGAATGATAATGCTTTGACAGGCTCATTCATCACAACCTCATGTCTCCAATGTAGTGATAAACTTTGAGACAATCAGTGCATACTCTACTCCATCAGTTAGGACCAATTATTATTATTATTATTATTATTATTATTATTATTATTATTATTATTATTATTATATCTACAACATTTTGAAATTATAAAAATATTTTTTTTATATTAAAAAATACCAGCAAATATTTTTGTAAAAAATAAAAATATTACCAGGAATGCATTTCTGAAAAAAATTAAGAGGAATACATTTTTGTAAAAGGAGTTCCTCATGCTCCTCTAAAAGATAAATTTCGAAATTAAATGACGCATAAGGAGTTGATTTGTCTCAAAACAAAAAAAATACAACAGCTGCATCATTCTACTTTTAATTTGTGTTTTTCTTCCCTCCTCCCACTTCTGCAAGTATTTAATTTTTTTATCATAAATCTGATTCTATACTCAAATTTCATCTCTTAACTGATTTCGTATTTCTCGTTCTCCGTCATTTTCTGCCATCTTTTAATACGAAACTTATACTTTTTGTCAAATTTCCTTTTATCAAAAACTCATTTTTATCGCCGTTATTTTTTTTTTGTTTTATTTTTTTGGACTATCTGGTTTTTTTTTTTGTCTCAGCACCAAGTTTGATTTAATAAATATCGTCGAGAAAAATTGCAACTCATGTGAAGTAATGCAATAAAGCAAGACAAATAGTGAGAAGCGAAGGAGGGTTTATTTCGATGCTTAAACGACGGCAAAAGCACGGGAGGGGCGTAATTAGATGCTTTAAATTGCGAGGGAGAATTGAGTGTGTAATTGTATTTCGCATTATATTAATAATTTAATAGGAAATAAAGTTTTCCTATATAAAACATTGTCAGAACAATTTTCCTACACGGTGAAAAGCGTCAAGCAGATTCTATCATTGCTGAAATTAGATATAAACAGAGATTTTGTGGGAAACCGACCGATGATAATAGGTAAATAATCAAAACTATATTGAGAATTGTTTTCAATAGGTAATACATACACACACACACACACACACACACACACACACATATATATATATATATATATATATATATATATATATATATATATTTACACTATTCATGCGAAAGAGAGCTCAGTATCAGGGATGTGGGCTTAGAAATCAAGACTGCATGAGTGCATGAAAAAGAACTTTATATATATATATATATATATATATATATATTTATATATACAATATCAGAAACATACTTTACTTAGCTTTTGCAGTATCAGCAAAGAAATCTGACAAGGTACTGTGATTAAGCTTTCTATTTATTTTTTTTCTCGTATTTTATTTTCTGGAGACAAAGTGTTCTGACCTTCCTTGGAAATTAAAAGATTCCAATAACTTCACACATATACAAAAAAAAACAAAAAACAAAAAACGCACGTTCAATTAAAATTAAACTATAAAAGCCTTCCTTGATAATGGCTAGAAATAACCGAAAGTATTCGTATATGTATAACATTTTTACAGACTTTTGCCCAGAAAAGAAAATACTTATACAAACACAAGAAAAATAAAATAATTTTAATGACAGTACTTTTTCTGTCGTTCTTAACGAAACTTATATATATATATATATATATATATATATATGAGAAAAGAGGAAAACTATACGTAGTTTAGCCGATCGGTTTATCAAAAGAAATGTGATGTATATATTTTACATTTACTCAAAGTTTCGTAATTAAGAACGCTCATATATACTGAGCAAGTTAATGGAAAAGATTTCGGTGTTAGCTCCTAGATTACGTCATAGACTATCTTTGAAAGGAATTCTTTTCAAGTTAAAGAAGCTCAATCGCATAGTACCTGAAATTTGTAGGAATTTGAACCTTATATATCATTTAATATACCAAAAAGTCTCTTTTTTGTTCACAGGCGGCTGAATCCATCATTTCAACTTTTGGAGATATATAATACAAACGTCCATCTCATATTTCAGTCCAATTAAAGTTTTCTTCACTTTTCTTTTCCCATTTATTTTTTTTTCTTTTTCGAGTATACGAAGTCATTTAATTAGCTTAATATTTATATGCGTTCTTATATACGGAAATTTTGAGTAACTGTAAAATATATACATATAAAACCTTCGCATATGCCTTAATAATGTCTGTCGAATGACAAAACACGTAGGCTAAACTAAGTATAGTTTTTCTATTGTCTTTTTATTTATTTTGTCTCTTCTATAGATATGCTCTATCTGAGAATATTTACATATGAGGTTGTCCAGAAAGTTCATGCCAATTCTTAGTCGTTCATGTTCCAACTCTCATAACACGTCAAATTTATTGACAGATATAATACGCTTACATTTCCGATTAGAGAACACTTCATTATCTCTTTGAGAAAAAAGTTTAAAATTACTTAATTCCTGTCAATTTTGCATATTTATGAACATAAAAGATTATAAAGTGCATTTTAGACACTTGATGCGGTTTTTCTTTTGACTTAACGACAAAAATGCCGCTCAAACAACAAAAAATTATGTGTTAAAGCTGCTTTAGCTGACGGTATTGTACGGAAGTGGTTCGCTAATTTTACTGTTGGTGATTGTAGCCTTCTTTATGAATAACGCTCGGGCAGAGCCGCCATTACAGATGACCAATAAATCATAACATTAATTGAGAATAAACCATATTACACAATGTGTAATTGGCAGCAACAATAAATTTAACAAAATTAACCATCCATGAGCACTTAGTGAAGCTTGGGTACTCAAAACTCTACGATGTTTGAGTACCGCAAGATCTGAGTGATGAGAATCTCTTGTTCGCATATCGTTTGTGATTTGCTGTATAAACCCAGAGAAAATGCACCATTTCTGAAGGAAAGGGTGACGATGATGTGAAATGGATCGTTTATTAGAATGTGCAGCGAAAAACATCCTGGGGTAAGCGACATGAGCCTGCTCTAGCCAGATCAAAAGTAGGTCTTTATCCTAACTGATGCGAATTAGCGTTTGTGATTAAAGGAGGTGGAGGATAACCCGTTTAGGACGAACTTCCTTTCACGGTTTGACAGGAAGGATTGTATTAAATCAATTAATTGCCCTGCAATACTGTATCCCTGAAGTTTACGAAGAAGGCCGGCATGCCAAACCCTATCAAACATCTCTAAAGCTTTTGATAGGATTTTGCATGCCGGGATACTCGTGTTTATCAAATGAAATCTGGTATTATTAACCTCTCGATACACCTGAAAGGATAATAGTGATGTTTTAAGCGTAGCTTAGATGTGGCTCAAGCCAAGATTTTGGGGTACTCAGTGAGGATCGAACTCACTATTAAGTTGTAAATGATCGAGCGAAATTGCCCAAATGATTTTCTAAGGATAGCTTAGATATGGCACAAGGCCCAAATTGTGTAATACTTCTGAATGGGTAATGAGACGTTTAAAATTTGTCGCATAACACGTAACAGTATGTGAGGCTGTTTTTTATACTTGACTTGGTAAAAAAATATCCTTAAATAACTTTCGCCCTTACATACAAGGTTTACTGAAAACTTCTTCGCTAGACATAAGAAGAACTACGAAACAATTTTCTTTAGGCATTTGATCAGATATTCTTCATTATTCTCCCGGTATGTGTAATTTCATTCTCGTTTTACACAATCTTGTATATATATATATATATATGTGTCACTGCGTGAATGTAATTCTTCATCGTATTCGCCAATATCGAAATTAATCTACAATTAATATATAAAAATAGTGTAGCCTTGGTTATTTTTACTATTGTTTCCCAATTCGTTTATGTCCTTCCATTCGACCAATCATTCCGTTCACCTCTACAAACGCTACCCACTCCGGATTTTTTTCACGCTTATTAGGCAATGTATTTATTAAAACTTTCTAGCCTCTTTTTTATCCTAATATAGTCACTTAATATGGATTGTTGGCAAATATCTCATATTGCAAACATTTTCTCGTATTGACATTCAATGGATTTTTCGCAATGAGTTGCTAAATATTGTAGCGAAAAAAGACCCTAGGTTATACAATATACATCCTGAACTTCCCTATTATATATATATATATATATATATATATATATATATATATATATATATATATATATATATATATATAATCAGCTTCTCCTATTATTAGACTACAAAAAATTTTCTTTTATCAATAGATGTAATAAATAATTATTGGAATCGAAAGGATTATTTGCTGAATTGAAGGGACAACAAGATTATAATCAGTTCATCTGTGCCGAAGTACGCTAGCGGACAGTGTTTTTATATGAAATTTCCTAATTTTTTATCAATAATAATAATAATAATAATCACGTTGCTAGAGTGAAAATTTAAAACCATTCGCAACACTTATTTGGATTATATAGAGAAAATATTTTAGAATTCCAAAATTCGCAGAAAGAAAAACATCGGGGCAGTGCAAATTATTCGGCATGTACTATCGAATTGTGAAGAAATTCTCTGAATATCTTGAACGATTCCGAATACGATACGGATCTGATGATAAAACTGAGGATTTTCTCTCGCCGCCGATCCGTCTAGCATGAAAGAGAAATGTTACAAAGAGTTGATATTTGACCAAACACCATCTAAAACTGCTTGATGTGAAGATGTCACGCTGCTCCCAGATTATTTACATTATTCGAACTATTTTTTTTCATCATTTTTACCATATTTATTACAACGTTTCGGCCGTCGTAAGCTCTGCCTTCTTCTTTGGGTCCTGTCACTGGATCTAACGAACGCATTTATGAAGTAAAATATAATCAAAGGAATTAATACACATTCCACCACGCTATTCTGCAGCATTATTATAGTAGAATAATACGGAATTAGAGAGCAAAGAGAGAACTCGGAAGATGACAACGCATAAGCCTCTGAATTCAAATAGTGATATCGAAAGACTGCTTTCTTCCAAGAAATGATGGAGGCAGAGTGTTCTTGAATGTTAAAGAACTTTGGTCATTGACAGTTCTGGGAATTAAGAATTATGTTAAGATTTCTCATTAATTCCTGACAGTTGCATAAGGAGTGCATGGGGATTTAGAAGTCTGAAATATTATGAACCAAACAAGCAGCATAAGAAGAATTGGTAAAACAAGTTTAAAAAAGAAGCTTCAGGGTCAGTAGACACTTGCTTGTCCTGATTGGTGGTTTTGCGTAAAAAAGAGAAACCGGGCCACACATATTTGAAGTATAGTTGCATGCCATCACAATAAATGCTATCAAGGAAAGGATAGAGAGACCATATGAAGAAAGCAGATGCAGGTTGTGTAGGCAAGATGCTGAAACATTTAGACGCATACTCTCTGAATTCCCCAATATTGTAGAGAGAACTATAAGCGAATATATGGTATTCATTGTCAAGTTGATTGTATGGGAAATCTGACGAAAGTTTGGTTTCATTGTATAAGTGAAGTGGTATGAATAGCAGCAAAAGACAGGAGTAGATATTTACAATCAAAAGATGTTATAGGACTTTTCAGTCCAGACAGATATTGCCACGGAAGAATGAATACACGACCTTATGGTTATATATAATGGGAATAGTAAAGTGTCACATAATTAACTCTGTTATTCCATATGATATAAGAGTAGACACCTAATCTGAAGAGAGACAAAAATAATAAGATCCGGCTAAGGAGATGAACAAGCAATAGAATATGGTTGTAGAATGATTGAAATACCACTTAGAAAAGTGAAAAAGCATTTGTGTATATTTAGCATTTGAATCAAGATTTTAGACTCTCTGAAAACAAGCATTTCCAAGGATTTTCGGGAAGGTCCTAAAGTTGTGTGTTGTCTTGGCATTAAAAACAGCTTTCCATTAAATAGGTCAATGTGCGTCAACAACGTAATAATAATAATAATAACAGCCCTGAGGAGCACTGGGTTCAAAGCTGGGGCTAAAGGCATAATTATTGCAGCTCACGACCAAAGCCTCGAAACCAGATCCTATGATAACCAAGGAGGATACGAAATAGAAGATCTGCGGAAAATATGATGAAACCGTTGGCCATATTATCTCAGGATGACCGGAACTGGCAAAAAAATGAATATATCCAGAGGCATAACAATGTAGCGACATATATGCACAAGAAAATATGCAAGAAGCACAAAATCGAAACTACTGAGAGATGGTGTGGCACCCTGCATTATTAGAAAACTAAAAAGAGATAATCATAGAAATATGATTTAATTTTTATTCGGTTTATTAACCAGTTGTTAGTTATTTAGAGACGAAGAATAATTGAGTTTTGAGAATAATTCTCTAATTGTATTTAGGCGATCCGAAAGAAAGAGGAAGGAAAAAAAAAAAAAAAAAAGAAATAAAAAAAAGAAAAGAAAGAGGAATAGATAATACAAAAACCCGGTCATAAGCAAAACAGGTGTCAAAAGATATCCAGGTCAAAGTACCTGACCGAAATCCAGGAAATAGAAATTGTTATATTTGGTTGAAGAAATAGAGTTTAGAGATAATAAAATAAAACAAAAAAAAAAAAGAAGAGGAAAGACAGAAACATAATACGAAACAAGTTCGTAAGCGAAAAAACACGTTCGACCGGCACAAAATTATCAGGTCAGGCACTTGAACTAATTCCGTGTCCGCGTAGGATGGAAGTTTGTTAAAAGTTGGCTGAAGCAATAAAAGATTTTAAGAACAATGGAAAAAAGAAATATTAATAAGTGACAAACGAAAAGGGTGTCATTGAGTTGATAAGTGACCGCTGGAATTGTATACGAAAACAAAAACCATTAGTATACAAATCCTGACCAGCTCTAGAGTTGAAGATAAGAACCACCCACGATGATGAGTGAAGATATTTTCAATTCAGATAATTAAGATTTTTGCTAACAGGCCTGAGAAAAAAAAAGAGGTGAAAGCAATTGTTTTAGCTCACAGAGGGCGCCGGTAGGACGAAAAAATTCTTCCTGAAGTCACATCTAATTAGCGGCGGGCTATTTTGACAAATACCACGTATACGAAAAGGACAATTTAAATTTTGTTTTTTAAACAAGGTGTTCTTCCCCAGAACAAAGCCCTGATTGACCACGCCCGATTGGAGACGTCACGAAGGAGGGAGAGACGCCTGACCAGAATCTCATTAGCTGAGAGCGGTCACGTGATGTGCGAGGAAAGAGGAAGGACGCTCGACCAGGACCCCATTGGTCGAAAGCGGTCACCTGACATACGAGAGACCAGGGAAACGGGTATGCGCCTCCCCCAGAGGCACTGTGGAGGAAGTAGGGGAAAGTAAGAGCGATAATGGGAAATCAGAAATAATGCGACTTTTGAATTATCAAGAAAACCCTGGCGCCGACAGACCCACCCCAGTTTGTTGCGGCGTCAATAAAAGCAGGACCCCAGTCGACAGAAATCAGTTGCAGCTGGACCGCGGACAGCGAGGGAGCTTGAACGCGGGCGTCGGTCCGGTTCATTCGCCCCTTGCGGGCAAGAGAACCCGGAGTGAAGAAATCCGTCCAGCCCAAGTTGCAGTGAAGAAAATTGCCCGAAAGCCTAAGAAGAGTTGGAGCTGCAGCCCGAAAGTCGATGAGAAGTTAAAGTTCAGCCCCGGACGACAGAGAGAAGAGTTCAGCCCCGGACGACAGAGAGAAGAGTTCGGACCTTGACGAGAAGAGTTGCAGGGCGGACGAAGAAGAAGCTACTTGCAGTTGCGCTTAGAAGAAGTTGAAATCAAACTCAAGCCGAGGTGAATAAGCTCGTCCAACTCAAGCCGAAGAGAATAAGCTCGTCCAACTCAAGCCGAAGAGAAGTCAATTCGCACACTGACGGCGAGAAGAATCAGCCGTGAACGACTGGTAGAGATCAGCGCCCAGTGTCGAAACCAAACCACACCCCGACATGCAAATTTCTAGAGAGTAGGCAACTCGAAGTCTTTAAGTTGTATGGTAGAAGCTTGGTGCCACAGTCCACAAAACGGGTCGGGAAGTAAGAATAATTTTTATGTAACGAACATTTAGATATAAAAGGTTGTTACCCTTTTTTATCGGTAACTTTTGGCCTCGTGAGTTTTTCTTTCACTTGTGTGTTACCACCCCGTCGAACTCAGCCTGCATACGGCCCAAATCCCTGTTTGATCCCGTCTGTCTAAGATCTAATCACAACGTGGGTAGGCAGACCGGAGATCAGTGCAGTTATCCTAGTAACCAGGTGTTGGAAGCGAGTTGGGAACGGCGAGGCTGGTAATCATCTAACCAAAGTGTTAGAACGTCACACTTTGAGCCGCAAACGAGATCGAACGACAGAGTCGACGCTGCGACCAGGGGGGACGACGTCACAATTGGTACTGTGACCAAAGGATCGACCCTTGGGCAGCCACGTGACGTCACAATGGTATGACCAACAATCAAGCATAGTTACCCAAAATAACGATGTAACAGTGCTCTGGGACATGCAAATTCAAACTGACTGGGAAAATAAATGCCAACAGACATAATATTATCATAAAAGACAATAAATTCAGGAAGTGTATGCTTATTGGCATATCAGTATCATCTGTAAGATACACCGCCATGAAAATTATCGAGAAATGGTCCAAATACAAGGAACTGAAGATTGAGATTAACAGGATGTGGGGAATGAAGACGTAGACTGTATCAATTGTAATCAGGGTTCTTGGTCTCCTGAGAATAATAATGGATAATTTTACTAACCGTATCCAAGGTAACATAAACATAAATGGTGCCCAGAAGATCGCCATACTAGCAATATCACACATAATAAGAAAAGAGCTATCACTTAAATGGCAATTCTCTTATAGGGACTAAGGATCATGGTTTGGACCAGGCTTTACAGGATACAAAGCAGGAAACATAATATTCATTAATAATAATATCTTCACTACGTGCACGAAGATACTTTACGAATGTTTATTAAATAGTAAAATATTCCATTAAATTCAGAACAATTAATTAGGAAATAAAAAAGGATCGAATGCATATGCGCATAACCATGTATATTTTATCGTGGCTGTGTGTGTGTGGGTGTGTGGATGTGTGTGTGTGTGTGTAAGAGAGAAAGAAAGAGAGTAAGAGGCGGAAACCTAATGGTGATTGAGTTTTTTCTTATAATTGTGCCAAGTTACAAAAAAGATTTTCAATCAAGTCGTTTTTTTTTCGTCTCCGTTTCCTTTCGGTTGATTGCCACAGTAAAATATTCACGCTAATATTATTATTATTATTAGTCCTCGAGACATGCGAAAAACAAGTTTAAGAGTAGGATATGCATTGATTATGAATGTCTGAAATTATCCTGAAAAATGAATCTTGCAAAACGTTTTTTAAGAGAAATATTGGATAATTTAAATAATAACACAGAATTATAGTGTTGAGTTTTTTTGTAATGATGATCTTTCGAATAAATTGTTCCCTTAAATTTTAAATTATGAAATACGGTATATTTTCATTAGAAAAAAAGCACTGATAAAATTTTGTATTGCATAAATATTATGGGACCTTACCCATAATAACATAATGGACTATTTCATACGTAATAAATACTGCGCCTCAAGAGGAAGCAGGGAGTTCAGTCTTAAGTCTGGAGTGAGGTCCGTCAGGAGTCTGTCAGTCAGTCAGAGCGAGCGAGTCAGTCAGTCGAGTCAGAGGCAGTCCGAAACAGAGTCGCATTCAGACAATTACTACAAGCCATTGGAATAGTGATACTGGTCGAGACTACATTGTTCTCCCTACTAAACCTGATTGTTCGTACTAACACTTTCTACTTCTCTGTATATACTCCTGTTTGTAATATGTCTGTGTTATTCCATATCTGTGTTCTTCTTTATTGGTTCTACCTTAGACTATCACCGTGGTACAAGGAACCGAACCATAACAATAAATTTCAAAGAAAAGATATAAAATAAATTTCGACTTAAAATTCTGCTGACTTACGACCACATTACACTGAAACACCTGTTCCCCCTAAGATCATTGAAGTTAAGTAACGTCGAGCATGGTCAGTACTTAGATGAGTAACCTGTTTGGAATATGAGGTTCTGTGAGATTGGATGTTCGGGTGGTGTAATCCATGACAGCTCAGAAAAACTTATTCGGAAAGCCGAGTTCTAATTCAGGTTGGTTTCATTATATTAACTTATGCACAAATTAGTCCACCTCTTCTGCCCTTAGCAATAAGTTAATTAGTAAGATTTGGAACAGTAACTCATTATTATCTAAAAAATGACTTACAATCTAAGAATATTTTCTGGCTTTAAAGAACCTGAAAAGGATATTGATAAAGCATAAAAAACCAAATCAATCAATGAATATTGTACTGTCAAACTAATAATGAAAGCTAATGTTGATTTTTATGAAAAATGATATCATGTCTAAAAATTTTTCGAGCTATATTTAATCTTTCTTGTCCTTTCCAAGATGCTAACATATGATGTACAAAGATTCTGTTTAGTCTGAATGTATAAAATTGTATAAGGTGTCACCTGTTTCTCTGAATGATTAATTTGTATAATAAGAACTAAAATGTTCGCTTATTTCTTCAGCTTTTACATGTATACAAAATCCTTGATGTGATTATTTGGCGAAGAAAAATAACCGGTATTTCAATAAGAATCCAATTTGAAATTTATCGGCAAATATCTAGTTTTAGTGATTTTATCTTGAACAAATGCCTGCAGGATACGTTAAGATGAAAACAATTTACCGATTATAAAAATTGTAAATTGTGTAAATCTGTGTGAACTAATGAAACATCCATCTGACATATATATATATATATATATATATATATATATATATATATATATATATATATATATATATATATATATATATATATATGCGTGTGTTTGTGTGTGGTGGTTAGAAAGTTCGATTTCTGAACATGAGACCTGGGTTCGAATCTCACCACGGTTGATTTGTAAGGAACGAGACTTCTTGATGATTGGTCTGGAGGGGAGACGATCCCAGCGTGCGGCACCTTTGGAAAGTGCCTGAAAACCATACCTCGGGTTGACCCAAGCCTTGTGCGTGAATTTGCGTAGGTCGGAACACTTGGTGACACCATAAATGAATATCACATTTAACTAGATAGGAAACATTGATATAACGAAGATGTTGACTTCCTTAGCAAAGAAACCCCCAATAATAAAAAAAAGACTAATAAAAAATTAACTTCAGAAACCTATTTTCCTGGAATCTGTTAACATTATCTGTCCGAACCTGGCATTTCAACTTCATTTTCTCTAATATAGGACATAAATGAATGGAATCGTCCCTTTATGTAAATAAGCGGAGTTGAGCAGATTTAGTATTCGGTCATAGCCTCGCGCTAAGCACTTATTGCTGGTCGATCTCTCTGTCCGATGACAGAGATGGAACCCAGACAAGGCTATGCCGAAGGACAGTGTCTCGTTTCGGGAGGTAGCTAAACCTGACCCTGCTATTTGGGGGTCTACCGGGAATTTTTGCCCGGGTGTACGGGCTCGGAAAAACCCACGTTAAACCGGCCGTCTGCAACATCTCGCTCTGTGGGGAGCTTGAGTACATACCGAGTTAGCATTATGCCAATTGTTAAGTGTAGCTTAGCGTAGTAAACCTTCTATTTCGTTACTTACCTATGAGTTTGTCTTCCTTATTTATTTCCCTCTGTTATCTTGAAAACAAGAGAGACAACACATTCCCATCGGCGTCACGTAGCTTCTCTATGTCTTCCCGATGAGCTCTCCTCCTTAGCGTTTAGATTTTAATTTTTTAGTCTTATTCCACTCCACGCCACAAACAAAAATCGTGCATATGTTGTCTTTATGGAGATTCTGCAGTATTATGCTGGATGAAGTAAGCAAAGTAAGTAAAAATGCAATGTTTTGGTGTAAGGAATATGGTGGTATGTTTATGTCAGTCATCGTGCCTAGCTAAGTTTAAATTTTAAGATAGAAAATCATACTTTTTCCTTTATTACCTCTTTTGGCCTTGTGCACCTTTTTGTAATTAATTACAAAATAAATATCGCTCTCCCCTTAATACATCGGCTGCATGAATTTAAAAGTAATAATAAATTTGTAAACAGGTGTCATTGTTTTACAGTTAAAATAGCTCGCCGTAACCATAAATTTTATTCTAATAACTTCTTTCTTCGCCTGAGGAATTCTCTTTCAGTGTTTGACTTCCTTACTACCTACTTTCTTCTTAAATGCAACGTAAATCGTAATCTTTTCTTTTTCTTAAACCTGTTCTTTCATTGTCTTTTCTCCTGACTAAATTCTCCTCATTTTCGTTCACTCCCAATATCCATCTGCGTTTAAGAGGCTTTATCGCTTTGGCTTAGGGTGAAAAGATTTTATAAATTTAAACCGACATTAACGTTAACTATTCGGTCAATGAATGCCGAATATTTCCTGTGTGGAAATGGCTTAACCCATCATTACAATTACCATACCCTGGCAATTGTCCATTATTGGCGAAAAATAACTTACCCAAAATTGTTTATGATCCAAGCTTAACATGGCATAGAAGCATATTTTTGGAACACATTGTAAAACTACGAGGGTGGTCTAAAATGTTCACAACCTGGCTACGAAGAAGCGAAGCTAGATCTGTGGAATCTTGCATACATTAATTACAACTCCTGTTATTAATAACTGCTTGTTTCCTTCCCAGTAAACTAACATCTTAATGTTCAAAGGGACTTAAAAAAAGAACTAGTAGGGACTTCTTTTTAAAATAGATCAAATTTGGCACGTACCTGCAGAAAAGCGGTTTTAGCCCCCATGCCATACATGTTTACATGGTAGCTATATTAGGCGGGCGTGTCGCTCCAGGATTATCAACGGTGCAAATTTGGGCAACTAAATTTAGTAGGGGATTGCAGAGTCTGTAGTTGGCCGTGGCTGTGATGTTGTTGAGTAGACGTAGAAAAAACACATGTGGGTTCAGATTTTCCTGCTAGCTGGTCCAACTACATGAAAAGGTTGGACTATTAATTAAGTCCAAAGAATGCAAAATAAAAAAACAAAAAACACAAGACCGATAATATATGTATGCAAATATATATATTAATAACAGGTTACATAGAAAAACAGTTACAAAAAGGACAAAGTGTGTGTGAATATTATATGTGCGTTTGTGTGTGTGTGTATTGTGCTTAGCGTGTTCCCAGCATTTTAAAACGCTATCTCTGGTGAGCGTTCACATTTTTTGAGGTGGTAAGGCTGGAAGCCTGAGGAAAAGGAGGGATTTACCTCCAGGTGTCGGCACACAGGCCTGAGGGAAAAAGAGAAAGAGGCGAAGGGTCAGAGGCTATTTATAGCCAGGAAAGAGAGACCCCTGGTGAAAGGGTTAACGAACTAAAGGAGAAGTTAACTCCGACAAGTCTATGAACGTCCTGCAAATTCCACCACCGAGAATATTGATCGTGTTCACCTCATATTGATGAATGGGAGACGATTTACTATAAGTCAAATACTTGATATGAAGATATCCCGTGAGAGAGTTGAAAATATTCTGCACAATAAATGTGGCATGACAAAGGTTTTCGCTCGTTGGGTTACACGTCTTCTGACACGTGATAAAAGCGCAACAGGCTGATCACATCACGGGTAAATCCGACATTGTTTGAGGTATATCCACCTGTTTTCCTTGAACATTTGCTGACCCCGAATAAGTGTTGGGTTCATCAGTTGAACTAGAGACAAAGAAACACCAGTTCTCACCTGTTCCAAAGAAGGCCGATGTTGTTTCATTTGCAGGAAATTGATCGCCTCGGTATTTGGGGATGCAAAATGTATTAAGTTTATTGACTATCTTCAAAAGGGCCACGCCATCAATGGAAAGAACGATGCCAACCTATAGAGGCAGTTACAAAATCTATCAAGACCAAACACCCTCGAAAACAACGAAAGGGGATTTTGTTTGATTAGGACAGTAATCCCTGGTTTAAATGACTGCTGGTAATGATTCGCTTTGAACTGATTATCACTCTCGCTATTCTCCTGATTTGACTATCATCTGTTCCCCAACTTGAAAAAAAATTACGCATTGATGATGACGTGATATCTGCAACCAACAGGATGAGCAGTCTTCTTTGAACAGACAGGTGTAAGTTTGAAATTAATGCATACAATATTTCATAGCTCCAGCATAACTTCATAATTAGCCTGTAAACATTTCAGGGTACTTTAGTAATAATTGCCCTTCAGACTGCAACTGAGATTGATATGTTCTATTTATTTACATCTGGCGCAGGAATAAATAGTAGAACACTCACAGAGAATTGAATTCCTACACTCGCTGTGGTTTCAGGCTCTACGTTGACTTACTGCAAAAACCAAAATTAGATAGCTATCAGCTTAATCTTTGCCACTGTATGGGACAGAGTTCAGAGAAAATAGGTTGATGCCTTTCGTAATTGTATATGTACTAAGGGAACACAAACAAATTCAGTGATAATTCGTCTTCCATATATTGATTTCTTTTATCGTACGTACAACTGTTTCGCTCCTGCACTGATTTAGGATTTATTGCAATAGATATAAGTAATTCTGTCTGGGAATTTACAAGATGAAAGTCGTACCGGAATGCAGAGAAAAGTATTTATGCGCGCTTTTTTTCTCACAAATGTGTAAGTTTTTTTTTATATGGACACTGGATGTTAAGGGAGTTAGAAGTTACGCGATGATCCCTCTGAATGATGTTGACATTTTTTTTCTGAAATTCCCGAGTCGATGTTAAGTCAGTTGATATAAGCGCAGATGTAAGCGCTTTAAGCTGTGAATACCCATGCTTTTATTTTTTTTATTTAAAAATTATTAAGGTGCTACAAAATGCTAGTTGGGCAGTACTGAATTTGATTTCCTCCCATTGGTCAACCTAAATGTATTGTCGTTAGCAAGAGGGATAGTCCAATATCGCAGCTGCAAATGAGAGATCGTGTAATCAAATAAAAACCGAAATTAACTGTCTGGGCAAATATTTATGATACGAGACGAGAAATGTGACACTGACAACCGAAAATGCTTTCAAATTTCGAAAAACTAAAATAAAATTATTGAGGAACTAAAAACTGTCGATGAAAACAAAAAAGAAAACATTGCTGAATTGCGATGAATTGTTAATCCCCCAATGCTAGAAATTCCCCTCGAAAATGAGGCGACAGAAACATATTTTTTTCAGAATGTTGTTGAAAACACCATCGACAAAGCGTGTAAGCAACGAAAGAGTTTTAATAAAAATGGAAATAAAATGAACTCTCATACTTAAATCAGAAAGAGGCAGTTGAAATTTCTACAGAAAATCGTTTTGGGAATTTGGTACTAACGGACATATTGAAGGCCAAAAAAAGAGAGAAAGAGAGGCAGCGGGTCATCTATCTGAGGAGTTTATAGGAATGAATGGTCGGTAACCTCGACATGGTTTAATGGCTAGCAAGCTTGTCTCGCTAGATCAATAACGACCGATTAGTGAGCTCGATCCTCACTGGGTGCTCCATACTTTCGGCCTTGTGCTACATCTAAGCTACGCTTGGAAAATCGCATTTCAAGGCGGTGTAATGGTTAGCAAGCTTGTCTATCTAGATCAATTACGACCGAGTAGTGAGTTCGATACTCACTGGGTGCTCCATACTTTCGGCCTTGTGCCACATCTAAGCTTCGCTTGGAAAATCGCATTTCGAGGCGGTGTAATGGTTAACAAGCTTGTCTCGCTAGAACAGTTACGACTGAGTAGTGAATTCGATCCTCACTGGGTGCGCCAAACTTTCATCCTTTTTACTACATCTAAGCTACGTTTAGTAAATTATTATAGGAACGAATTGCTGAACGGGGTTGGGAGAAATTTTAAAAATACAAACATTATTAATTGCTACAATGTATAGGAAGTTTTGGAGAGCCATGATCACCAACATTATAAGGAGACACGGCATATGGAAGAAGAAGAAGAAGAAGAAGAAGAAGAAGAGCAACAACAACAACAACAACAACAACAACAACACCCCCAACAATGATAAACTTGGAACTTCCTAAAACTGGGAATTCGTCTAAAATACTATCTTTTCATCTATTATAGTCTGGTTAGTGACCTTAAAATAATACGCTATGGACAAGTACGTTACAATGACAATCGCATTTTATAAAGTCAGCTCATTTGTAATTACTACTTCGTCTATTTATCCGTACCTCTATTTTGCAGGCTTCATATGATCGTAAAATGCAGAGAGAGAGAAAAAATGCAATCCTCGGAAGTTATTTTCCAGTACCTCAACTAAATCAGTTCTGATATTTCATCTCAGACAAACGTTTTTACAATTGAAAAAAAAAACAATGCTCAACTTTCGATAAAAACTCAAAAATCAATTCTATTACGCTTTGTTAATTTCGTCGTTGTTTTCATAAAAAGAATATTACTTTATATTACCGCAGTCAAAAACAGAAAAGTTAGTGCATTTTTCTATAAAAAATAAATTGGACAAAACCTTGAACAAGGTGTTGGAAAATATTATTTGATGATATAAATGTTACATTGCTTTCAGAAAAGTACATTTTTCTTTATTTGTTTTCGATAATGTAAGTATTCAGTTATACGCCATTTTGAATTATACGAACATATTTGTTAAACCCATGTTCCAACATATCCGAATAATCGTAGTAGTACTGTAGTTAGCAAATATGAGCCAGCCAGTCATTTGTAGTCAGCAAATTATAATTAAGACCGTCTTGCTAACCATGTCCCACATTACACCTACAATTTTATATGAGATTCTCTAAAAAGCAGTTGGTTCAATTCTTGGTGACTTTGATCAGAGGAAATATTTTCTAAATAGCGTCTATATGGTAATATTTTATGACGTATTAAATAAGACATTGTGAATAAAGATGTACGTAAATCTGTAAGAAAATGATAAAAAAAGTTATTCTAAAAATAATTACTTCCGTTTCCTGATTTCGTTTCCTATAGAATCTGATATTTATGACATATGACAAGGCAAAGCTAAACTAACGTTAGTAAATTTAATATAGGTTATTGTACACTCCAGCTTTTTGTCAGGACTGTTATATTCGATTACATTCTGGAAATCAAAGTCTTTATTCATTCTACATGTGAGGCACTATAAATACAAGATATTCTCTCAAATGGAAACAGCCGATTAAAGAATGTTTTAGGTTCGAAAATCTGAGAAGGTTTGCAAATACTTCAGAAGAATGCCGGGCATTTTAACATTGTCTAATGTTTCGCAAGATTGTCTCACTAGATCAATTACGACTTAATAGTGACTTCGACCCTCACTGGTTGCTCCACATTTTTGACCTTGTGCCACATCTAATCTTCGCTTAGAAAATCACCACCAGAAGAAAGCTAAAGTGTAATTATAACAAACAAATTAATTTTAATATATTAGCGTATAACTTTTTTCTTTCTTAAAATGAATATTTCATTAAATTAATTTGAAGTCGTTCTTCAATTTCACTTCATCTCGAATTTGGTTTTTACCATTTTTTTTTTTCTTTTTGGTTTTTCCTTTTTTTTCTTTATTGCTAGCGTTTCTCTTGGTTTAACAGCTTTGTTTCTCTTTCTTTATTCTCTTCTCTTTATTTGCTCTTCTCCACTCTTTCTAAATACTTCCCTCTTTCATTCTTTTCCCTTCATGCTTCCTTTATCTCCTGTTAATACATTTTTTTTTTATTCCTTCTATGCTTCCGACCCGTTCTCTTCCCTGTTGTCATTTATTCATTTCTTGTAAAGCTTTGCAAAACAGAAGAACATAAAAAGAAAATCATACAACAGAGAATACGGCCGCTAAAACTGCAGACAGCTTGACAGCCCACATCCGTTACGGACAGTTTCGCTTCCTGCTTTTATTTGCACCTCAGCACCCACCCCCCAAAAAAAACCTAAATAAATAAGTAAATAAATAAAATAAAAGCAGTGGGATTCACAGCTTAAAGCGCTTACATCTGCGCATATATCAACTGGCTTAACATCGACACGGGAATTTCAGGAAAAAAAATGTCAACATCATTCAGAGGGATCATCGCTTAACTTCTAACTCCCTTAACATCCAGTGTCCATATAAAAAAAACCTTACACATTTGTGAGAAAAAAAGCGCGCATAAATACTTTTCTCTGCATTTTGGTACGACTTTCATCTTGTAAATTCCCAGACAGAATTACTTATCTCTATCGCAATAAATCCTAAATCAGTGCAGGAGCGAAAGAGTTGTAAGTACGATAAAAGAAATCAATATATGGAGGACGAATTATCACTGAATTTGTTTGTGTTCCCTTAGTAGATATACAGTTACGAAAGGCATCAACCTATTTTCCCTGAACTCTGTCCCATGGTTAGATACAGTGGCAAAGATTATTTCATCAGTGGTGTTAATCCTTTGTCTGCCTTTCAGCTTAATCATTCACCTACCCTCTCTACGGCATTCTGTAAATCCAAAACATAAAACAAACTCTTCTTAGTAAATGGTGGGTAAATGATATCTAGCCAATGACCTCTTCACACCCTCTAGCAACGTCGGCACTCAATTTAACAAGTGATAAAATCGTGGATGGCTGGGGAATTAGAGATTGAGGGGATAACCTAACTAACACAATTTTGCAGATGATTTTTATTTTGGTTGGAGTATATGTGACATTGTGCTAACGTTGCATTCAGTTATTTCAATGGTCTCTAAACTGACTGATTATCACCAACGTTGCCGAGAGGTTGCAAAATGCAGGAGCTGAAAATTTCCGCGCTCTCATATTTGACAATTTTTCAACCTCGATAGAGTTCAAAAGCGTCTCCGAGTCCTTGACAACTTATCTTCCACCCTCCGACCTCTCTCGCATTTGAGATATTGCAAGCTCTGTCGCTTTTTTCAACGGAATATGCTCCGACGAACTATATTCCTTGGTTCAGTCTCTCCTAACCTTCCACTGCTAGGACTCGCCATACCACTCACATTGTAGCAAACGGCCCATAATCCTACACTATTCCATCAGTAACAAGTAAGTTCCACCCGAACAGCTTCTTCCAAAGAACCACTGCTCTGTGGAACTGTTGTAGAGTAGTTTTCACAGTGGAGGCTTGTATTTCAATAAGTCGTCCTAAATTAGGTTCGACGTACAAAACGTTAGGAACTTGAAATAAGAGTTAATGACGCAGCAATCTAGTTGTGATGGTTGGTACTTCAATGTCCGATATCGACTGACTGGCGACCAACTGGCGACCCCTACTACTACTACTACTTCTTATTATGTGTGGGGGAGTCTATTAATAATAGAATAGGTACGTCAGGTATAACAGGAACCGACACTCAGGACAATGTTTCGACGATTACTAGAATCTTGGCCTGTTCAAGCCAAGGGTTAACACTTATCTCCTCACCTCATAACCGTATAAACTGCCACTTAATGAAATGCGCTACCTCGAGTGGTCCCCGAAACATGTAGAAGGGAAACCTCACTACAAGATATAACAATATACAGTGTAACCCGGATATAAGAGAGTTGTCGGGACCGGAGAAGAAGTCTCTTATATCCGGGTTTCTCTTATATCCAGGTTTGGTCTATTTTATATACATTAACACAGGCTCTAATTTGGGACCAGAGAAAATCTCTCTTATATCCGGGTTTCTCTTATATCCGGGTCGCTTATATCCGGGTTACACTGTATTTGGAAGGTAGGAAATTTTTTTTTCCGATTATTTTTTTTTCTTAATTAATATTTATTGAGAATCACTAATGTAAAAAAAAAAAAACTGCATATTCTAATTTTCTTCCTGAATTTTATTAAGCTTGTTCTATTACTCTAATGATACAAACCAACGTATTTACAAAGTTGCAATGTAACGTTGCTGGCGCATTTCGGAACGTCTACTAAAACATTTTGACACCTCGATGTAACGTTGGTGATGGGTTTTGGGTCATCAACAAAAACGTTTTGAAACCTCTATGTACCGTTGCTGGCATGTTTTGAGTCGTTGACTAAAACATTTCGAAACATCTATGTAACGTTGCTAGCGCTTTTTGGGTCGTCTACTAAAACATTTCCAAACCTCTATGTCACGTTACTGGCGCGTTTTGACGGAATCTACTAAAACGTTAGGGAACTTCTCTGTAACGTTGCAAGAAATTTGCAGTAACGCGATTTTGTTAACTTGGAGGTCAACACGGAGGAAACCATACTAGCATAACTATCCAACATTTAACTAAAGAGTCTTAATATTCGTGATTAACTTTCGAAATAAGTCTTTCGTTTAAGTATATACAATCGATGATTATTTTAAGCAGAAAGCATTGACTTTTTTTACTACTAAATATCGTTTCTATTTCTAGTTATTTTTATTCACTTTTTCTTACATTTTTTTAAGATCCAAATATCTTTTCTATTTATTTAATAAGAATTACTTACCTATTCTTGGAATGAAATACAAAATTAAATGGGAGTGTAATGATTGTGTTCTACCTGTCTTTTATTTGTAGAATGACATGCTTTCCTTGGGGCATACGGTTTCTTACGATCACCGATGTTAAACAACGTCGAGAGTGGACAGTTCCTAGATGGGTATCTACTTAGGAATACTATGTGCTGTAAGCTTGGATGTTCGAATACACGAAGTGTAATGGATAATGGCACGAAATTAATTGGAGAGCCGAGTTCCAATTCCATTTGGGTTCGTTATATCCACGTACATGCAACAAAACACGAAAGAAAACACTTGGGATAGGTACGAATCCACCTTTTCTCCCCCAAAATATCGATTAATAATTAAGACATGTAGCACTAAACTATTAGTGTATCCAAAAATATAATTGCGTACAAGATATTTAGATTTCAGCATTGAATAACTCATAGTGGTTGATACGCCGCTAAACTAGAACAACAACGAATGTTCTCCTTCAAATTCATGACACTTTATTTAGGTCCCAAGCATCCTTATGAGCAATGAATATGCCGATAGTCTAACGATTATCGGTGTGTAAAATGGAGTCAGTAAAATGGACAAATTCTGTAGCATCAATCTATAACTGATTGCTTGTCGAGTCCGATATCTAAATCTGTCAGAAACTTTCACGGTTCATTTTTGTACTCATCCTTCTACTAATATAATAGTTTTAATTTCGGGTAATTGTAACCTTAAATTCTCCCATTTGTTGCTTTTACACGGGGCCGGTTACTTTTCTGCACTTCATTAATCAGAGAACTTTGCTGTGAATTCTAACAATTGGGGAATTAAATTTTTATGACTGTTCTTTGCAAAATCGGTGATTTAATAAGGTTATCGATAACTATAGTCAACCGACTGATTGGTATTCTGTGATCATATCATTTGTTCAGCATAGCAGCAAGTTTACTTAAAGCAATAGTAATCTGTATGTAAGTACGTAAAATACTGTGATAATAACTGCAGCAGAGATTGAGAGCAAGAGTAAAGTGGGGTGTTTGAGGAAATGACATAGAGAAGGTCGGGAATCAAGATGAAGGCATCAGAAGATGTAGAGTGGCATTACATTTGAATATTTGATATTATAGCTCTCAGGGAAGAATGTAAAAGGAAGAGTTTTCCAGTCAGGAAATGCAAGAGAAGAAGCTGTTGGAGTAGAAGAGTTGGTTACATTAAACTGTTTCGACAGTGAAAGGCTGGGACCGAAATGCCAACCCAGTAGCACGCTCAAATTCATGCAGTTTGTGTACCAGTAAAACTAGCTTGTCAGAGCAGTTGCCATGAAAAGATTTATAGAAAAGACGGGGGGAAGCCACAGCACGTCTGTGAGAAAGCGACTGTAGACGAGATGCCATATGAAGACCTATCACATTGTATCTGAAGGGATAGGGGAGAAAATGAGAAGATACGTAAACCTGAAATAGTAGAGTTTACTGTTGTTCGTTTAGAATCATATAAAGCATCCAGACGGGAAATAAGTGCGACTCATAATCGACGGTGGGGAAAAAAAATTAATTAGTTCAACTAATTGGGAGGTAACGGGGGAGGCATCCTAAATGAGAAACAATAGAACTGGGAAAGAAGAGGAAATAGCTGAGTGTGCAAACGCTAAGAGATTAAAAAGAGAAGATAATATTGGTACTCTGTGGATAGCGACGCTAACAATCGATTTTTATGGCTGACTTTCACACATCCATTTCTGTTGAATCAAGAGTTAAACAAAGCAGACAACTAAACAGCCATTTGTGAATATACATTTATACTTGAAGTTTGAATAAGCAGATATTGTTTCTTTTATTTTCAATTTCGTGTCTGAGAAGTTTTTCTATCCCAGATTCAATAATGATTAAATGAAATGGCTACGAAAGAAGAAAGAATAATTGGAAAGATTTAAATTTATTATTGTTTTTTTTATTATTATTATATTTGATTTCGTCTCTTAGACAATCTTTGGAAAGAAGTGTGCATTCAGACTTCATAAAAATGTTATCAAGAAAAAGTTATTTAAGTGTGTTTCATCCTCTGTTGGAGTTTGTAAAGCAAATGTATGCGCTGCATATTGTAACAAGAATTTTTACAGAGTTAACCTGAATTATATTTTTACTTCTGTGTATAAATACTTGTTGCAAAATCATAACTTTACATTTGCCTTGACAAAGTCCATCAGGAGACAGAACACGTTGCCACCTTAAAAAAAAAGACCTTACGTCAGAAATTGTCTTAATGAGAAGACAGTAAATACCTAGTGACACCATTCATAAGCCTTGTCAGCCTTTTGACGAATATTACTTCGGTTGAAAACATATTTTGGAATCGCATGACGTGGGATTTCAAGGTCTATAGCGTATCGATGAGGAGGGTTCAATGCAGGCACTCATTAACCAATCTCTGTAAAATGGGGGGAGGAGGAAATGTTTCGGGAACTCATCATTACGCGGTATCGTTGAACAAACAATTAACTATTTCACTTGATTTTAAAAGAAACCGGCGATGAAATTGAAACGATATTGCAGGGGGTGTTGGATGACCTAAAGGAAGAGAACGTCAGTGGTATTTTCTAGTGTGATAGAGACCATTTACAGTTATATATATATATATTTAAAAAGTTGTATATATATATGTGTTTGTGATCCTGGGCTTCACGCTTTTGCGATCATCACACAGATCAATTGTCTGATGATCGCAAATGCGTGAAACCCTGGGTCACACACTAATATCTATACAACTTATTATGTTAAATCTATCACTGATATTTAGCGCTTTATATATATATATATATGTGTGTGTGTGTGTGTGTGTGTGTGTGTGCGGAGAGAGAGAGATTGGGGAAATTATGCATTCGTTCTTCAGAACAATCTGGCTAATTCTGTTATGTGCGACTATACATGCGCATGAACGAGGGGTACTTGGGATTTTATATTTTTGTCTATATCACGCGGAATTCATTTAGCTTATTTTTTATTTTTATTTCCATCACGTTTTTTAGTATCTGCCCTAGATGTATATCGATCTGGGTAACCTACAGGAAATTCTGAACTGAACCATTTATTTAATCTCCGGAGGTAGACTGGTCTCGTTCTTCTGCTGATATTTATCGATATCGTCTAGTTCTTATTTTATTTAATACTGTTCGGTTATTCAATTACACATTGCCCGATACTGGGATTTGAACTCACAACCTTTATATCACTAAATCCACGAACCAACGCTCTTTACCTCTCGACCATTGTATCGATATGTTGCGATAACAACAACAAAGACGAGGTATAGTTCGAATATAAATAATATAACTAACATAGTTTTCACTGGAATAAGGCCAGCAGGATTGAACTACTTCCAATATAATGGTCTATGAAGGTAGCCTGTGGAACTTACATGTTCAGAGTTAGTATGGGCCTCAACATTTTCGATGTGAATTTGTTAAACATTAGACAAACTTGAGATAGTCGTAAATATATTTATATTTATTAACCATAGCTTACAATAGCACTAGATGGCAATACTCAGTAAGGATAGAGACAAATATAGTTTTAATGTTCTGTTAGATTAAATTACTAGACATTTCTCGAAGGCAAGGATTTTTTCAATACATATATATATATATATATACACATACATAAATGTATATATATATATATATATATATATATATATGTGCGTGTGTGTATGTCTGTCTCTACAACATCATTAGAACCTACTCACGTAACGGAGATTGTTTTCCATATTTATCTGTGCAATTTCTTCGTGCTTGAATATAAGCCAATTGTGCCTATTCTTGAGGAATAGTCAATGCCATCAAAAAACTTAATATTAATAAAATTATTAATATCATTTAAAACAATTGCAATAATAACATATTAATATGCATTGTTTATTATGCCAACTCTACTAAGATTTCCGTAATTAATTTTAATTATCTAAAGACTTTAAGGACACTGTGTATATATATATATATATATATATATATATATATATATATATATATATATATATATATATATATATATATATATATATATATATATATATATAGAGAGAGAGAGAGGGGTCATCTCTCTCATAATGAAGCGCAGTGCAATGTGTGCCCGTCCGTCCGTTTTAGATTTCAGAGTATCATAAACAATTTGAAATAACATGTGTGAAGTAATCCCTTGTCAAGAAATGGTATCTGCCTACGATATAAAAACCCAGCATGAATGAGGAGGTGAGAGTTTAAACTCTATGCATTAAAGTGTTTGGATATCAAAACATTTAAAATCATCATTTTCTCTTCGGCCTCTCTTCTGTAATTTAAATTACGTCACATAGTGTCAGGAAAAACATACGTCATATCGTGACCAAAAAAAGAGTATTCGAATATGCAGGTGGGCTAAAAAAATAAAATTACAAGGAATTGAAAGTGATTTTTTTCGATTTTTTGAAAAAAAACCCCAAACATTTTGACTTAAACTACGAATAGTTTATAAAATGAAAAACAACTCTGCTTTTTTTTTTTTTTTTTTAAGTTGTTTAGTTCAATTAACGACTTTTCCATTGCAAAAAATCTAAAAGATAACCAAAGGCTATTCACGGCGAATTTCCAACCTCTTGCAGAAATGGTTTTATCAAGGAATTTGGCAACTAACTGAAACAGGTTTATTCGAAATTTCTGAAATTATTCAAAAGCCAGTCGACTCAACAAAGGACCTGATCGTACTTACCAAATATCTGTCTTTTTGTCAATAACAAGAGACGACGTCTACATTTATGAGGGGTTGAAATTCGATAATGAAGAGGAGAAAGATATTGAATACCGAAATTCCAAGTATTTATATTGGAGAAACCTATGAAGCGTACACAGCTTAAACATTTCATATTCGAAAGCCAGAAGCTTCAGAAAGTATGGAGGCATATGTCGCTGCGATCCGGCAGTTAGCAAATGGCTGCAATTTGGGGGAAATGCAAGACAGGATAATTCGAGACCAAATAGTTACAGGAGTTAAAGATGATACAGTCAGGGAATAGTTCATAAAGGATAAAAGTATTTTCCTAGACAGATGTATAGACATAGACAGAGCCTATGAAACTTTCAAACAAACTTAAAATATTTCTTTAGGCATAAATGCAACAGAAGAAAACTTTATTAACACCAAGAAATATAAAAAGAAGTCTCAAGATACAGTAGGTCATAAAATCAGTAGAAATAAATCTCTAAGCTGCGGCAAAATGGGTGTTCGAACTAAAAATGCAATTTGCCGAAAGTATTCATGAAAAGAACATTATGCCAAAAATGCAGGACTGGCTGGTTTAAAATTCGAAAAATGAGGTAGGAAGAACCACACTACGTCTTTACGTCTATGACTACTAAAGATTGAATTAACGCGGTCAGGGAAAAAGCCAGGTAAACTTAAAGTAAATTTACTACAAAGCTATGTAGCAAAGTAATTCATTTCAAATTGGATACTGGAGCAGGTGTAACGTTAGTCCCCAGTAATTATTTTAGAAAAACGCCCAATTACTTAGAAATGTAACAAACGACTGTATGGACCAGGTTACCCCCAGATAAATGTTATCGGTTGTGGAAAGCCTTTATTAGAAACTCCAAGGACAAATTCTAAACAGGATTTGTTTATTGAAAATTTGAAGGAGCCATTACTGAAGGCACCAACAATAAAATTGCTTATAGGAATATGGAATGGACAAACACGGTTCATAAATAGTAACAGGTTTATTGTAGAAAAAAGTACAACAAGCAAGGAAGTAATGCTTATGCGCACGATCGTCGCAAGTCATTATAGTTGTGTGCGTACTGCTATCGGAAGGCCGCTAGTTCTCGCAGATCCGAGCTCGTCTCTGCTGTCCGCTGTCCTAACGATACTTATATTTGGTTACCACCTATAGTGCCGCCACTCATGGGGTTGACAGGTTATTCCATTACGCCAAAATCTATTAACCTACTGAGAATGGTGAAGTCTATTAAAAGTGAAGACTACAAATGTAGAAAAGATTTTCCAGAACTTTTCACAGGCATTGGTAGACTACAGAATATATATATATATAAGTGAACATTGAATTCAACACTCAGAGGCGACATGCTAGACGAAATCTTCAGGCTGACGATTGCGTCTAGCATGTAACAGTCTCTCGCCTCTGAGTGTTGACTTCAATGTTCAATTTTGTATTTATATTTACATACGCTCTATCTCTGATATTGAACACTTTATCTCATAAATATACCACACCCTAAACTATATTTCTTCATATATATATATATATATATATATATATATATATATATATATATATATCTCAAAGAGTCAGAGTAACCATTGTTTATAGCAACTCCTCGACGCTTGCCACTTCCTATGAAGAAAAATAAGTTGAGGAAGAGTTACAGTGCTTAGAAAAGAAAATATTATATGTCAGGTAATAACACCAAAAACTTCACCAGCAGTCGTAAAAGCTGCTTCATCATGGTCTGTTCTATGTAAGACAAACAGTGAACTTCAACGGCGAAATACCTTTCTCCTAAGGCGAAGGACTGAACAGTAATCATTAAAAGATACCAACCCACAAACCTCCAATGTTTCCGTTGTCAGTTACTCGGAGGAACCGAATTCAGCTGCCATGGGTAAGCACGAAATTCGAATAAATGAAACTGAAACGTCAATTTCCAATGGAAGCAGTTTATCTATTTACACCAGATATGGTCAGAAGTCTTGATAGACTTTCATATTGAAAGGACGTTTAAAAAAAAATGGGAGATGTGGAGTAATCCACAGTTACCTGACTTTTTATAGTATCTGTCTTCGCTAGTCTCATAATAACATTAACTTTAGTCGTTTGTTAAGATATATATCAGGTTTTACAAAGGCGCAAATATAATTTGAATTTATTTAAAGCATATAATAAATGTAGCCACCATCATTTTCAAAGCGTACAGCGCAACATTAAGGTAGATTGTCAAGAATACGTTAAAAAAAAATCGGTGTTATTCCACGAAATATTTTGGAAGTCTGTTTTTAAGACGTTTGCTTCTGATTGTTCGAGCGTCAGAAACAAATGTAATTCTCTAAGTGCTAAATCTGGTAAGTATGGAAGATATGAAATAATATCTCATCTAAACCATTTTATTTTTACTTGTGTTAGTTTTACAGAGAGTCCTCTTGCATTATTTTGCTGTGGAATAACACCTTTTTTTCTGTTTACCAAATCAGGATATGTTGACCGTAATGATTCGTTTATCCAATCAAGCGTTGAATTTCTTGAATGTTCTCGTAGATCGTAATGGACGACTACATTTATAATTCAACAAAATCAAAACAAAAATAGCTTTAGATGGAGTCCTTGGTTTTTCTTTTGGCACAGGTTTCTCATTTTTTTGATAACCACTGCCTTTTTCGCTTTCCCTTCATGTGCGAAAGCTCATTTGCGTCTTTAATAATGTGATGTAAAAATAAAATATTGATATACCTGTCAAAATAAAATTGCTTCAGATGTTGGAACGTTGTTTTCGGTTCTCAAGGGACAGCACATGCGGGACAGAAATTTCATATAAGACTCTGAGATGCATCCTAGACGACACGCTGTCGGATAAAAGAGCTGATTAATTAATTCTCGACACAGCTGTCTACCATACAGACTTGGTTAGTTGACTTGCAGTGGCATACATAATTACATTCTGTACATACTAACGTATTACTCAGGAGAAATTAGGCTAAGCAATTGATAAAGTTCAGTAACTTGAAATTGATATTCAGCTATCAGAAGCTCGAAGAAATGTCTTTAGCATCAGGAATACGGTTTTTAAAATCAGACCCTGACATTCACAAGGATAAAAATTCTATGAGGTATACTGAGGTCGATCAGTAAGTCATTAGCTTCAGAGATAAACTTTGAGCTGAATTTATTAGTGATTAATATTCAGTGTATGTGATCAATGAATATTGGCTGGATTAGGTGCATTGACAAGGAAGAAATTGATGGTAGAAAATTCTTATTTAATGTGTAAGACATGATTTTTCATTAGGTTAATCTACAGGTGCTAACATAATTTTTTTTCAATCCCCGCACCCGGGGATCGGTACTTATTTGGCACGGCAGTTTATTGTTTTCCGGTAAATTTATCTGTAATATTATCCAAACAGGTATAAATATTATAACTGCATAAAGTTACCGACTAAATGTTTCTTTTAACCGTAACATAAAACTTATAAGTTTAAATTGCGTACCAGTATGAGAGATTTCACGCGGCATTTGTGTCTCCTACTGCAAAATAACGACGTATTAAACTGTCTACACATATCAACAGAATGTGACGGCTACCAAAGAGTAAAACACTTCGAGACATGCATTATATGCTATATTTTGTGTATTTCGTGATTATCCAGCAATGATTGACATTTATTAAAGACGAGGTATATTTGTGAGTTCCATCAGTCCAGGCATATAGAGCTAGGATCTGCTATGTCACGTAAGGTGGGCTAACTCATCTTCATTTCCTTCATATTCCATTAGTAAGGAGGATTTCCGACCGAGACATATTCGTCTCCAGAAATGCCACTTTGGGGAATAGACTACCGAATGAATTCTTCCCCGGCGATCTTAACATCTTCAAATCTGCATTAAACCGTTATCCTTTTAATTGCTTCTTTTACGCTCTTCCAACAAATTCATTCAGTAGCATTCTGCCTTGAGTGGCTCTTCTGACTTGTATTGCGCAAGCAATAGTAGAAAAATAGAATTCGTTTAGTAATAGTTCTATCGGCGAATGAGATGATACATTATGGAAGGCGAGGAACGCTTATAGGTTTCAGTTGTCTCGTCGGTGAATTTCATTTAAATTGTTAATTTTCTTTTCAATATATTTATCACGGATCTACAGGATTGATTTTCAGATGATATCAAAGTCAGTTTTGTGTGCTTCTTCTAATCAATAACGGACAGTGTTATTCTTTGCGATTGGTAAATGATTAAATGAAGCAAGTTGATTACTGATCGATATTTATATCCCGGGTTTGGGTCGCCAATAAACATTCGCCAAATGTAAAGTAAAATGCCTTAGACTTAATTCATTTAATTGGTAGATGAGGAGGTTTTGAGCCGTCAGATGATTCTTACATTTACCCACCAGAAATAGATTAATTCCTGGCTGGAATTTTTAATTTAATTGTAGAGTATTTTCCTGAAAGCGTTCTATTGCAACCAGTCTACTTTAGAAAACTAGATTATATTAAATACTCAAAAAGTATGTTATCGTTATTAATCTTATATCTAATGAATGACATTATTTCTTTTAGAGGCTTACGGCAATATCACGTTGAAACATCGGTTCCAGTCCGATCATCGAAATTGAGCAACGTTGAAGCTAGTCAGTATATAAATAGGTGACCTTTCGGGAATACCTGATGTTATAAGCTTGGATGTGTGATGGTGTAATGTAAAATTGATCGGAATTAAAAATCGAAGAGCCGAGTTCGAATTCCAGTCAAGTTCGTTATATTTGCTTTAAATACCCTTGGGAAATGTATGAATACACCTATATTCCTCCCAGCTATGGATTAAATAGTAAAACTTGTATCAGAAAATTATTATCTCCGCCAAGATTCATACAATCCAAAATATGTTACGGCTTAAATGAACTTAAAATGGTTGATAAACTATAGTAAAATAAACTAATCACTCTTTCTTTTTAAATAAGTATTTCAACCTGTTTACGCATGGACCACACGAGAATCACCCACTCGTACTTGCTAAACAACGAAAATCAATCAGTATGTCAAGGATTTGAAACGGCATACACTATTAAACACATATTAATCGAGTGTTCACTTCTTGTATATTCTACACAAAAATGCTATAATATGAACATGTATGAGAAAGTAAAAACAGATGACACAATATAATTTTTTTTAAAATAGTTCGCCTCTACCAGAAAATATAGATCAAATGAGATTGTCAATGAAATCAATTTCTCTACAAACTGTATGTCTGAAAAGAATAGATCAATGAAACCTGATCTACAAACTGATATTTAGAAAGAATGCATATTCTGTTCATATAAATCTATTAAAAAAAAAAAAAAAATTTTCGGTATTAAATAACACATTGATGTTGATATGCCGTAAAGCAAAACGATCCACATAAATATTTCCAACATTCTCAGTTCAAAGTTTCAATGCAACTAGAAAGAAATTATGCAAAAGATTTCTTGATGTCATTCACTGCTACGTTTATATAAAATTTATATATAAGTAGTGATTTTCCAAGTGTTGCTTAGATGTGGCACAAGCCCGAAAGTAGGGGGCACCCAGTGAGGATCGAATTCACTATTCAGTTGTAACTGTTTTAGCAAGACAAGCTTGCTAACCATTACACCACGCTGAGGTGCCCACATTTATATATAAGTATATTCACAATCATAACGTGTTAAGCTTCTCTACTTGAGATTAATATTTTTGTCAGGGAAGATAGAAAATATGAATTTCAAAGTCCCTCTAATTGTAAACATCTATGGTATGGGATTTTATTTTTTACTTTTTACTATTTGAATTGTTGTTAATATTGTGTTTATTGCTTGTTATTTCTTTTAGTTTTGAAATGTTGTGGAGTAACGCAACTGTATCACTGAACGCACTCGCATCGGAAAAAAATACAATAATTTTATAAGGATAATTTAGATGTGGCCCAATACCGAAGGTAGAATAAGGTTTAGTTTGGTTTATCTACAGCATATCTACCCATTGGGTCATTTATTGCCGAAATTTAGTTTTCTTGGGAAAATTAATAATTTCTTTTACGGAAATGTATTGCTGGTAATATTTTTTTGAACAAAACTCTACTGCTTGTAATTGTTGTTACTCAGAAAATATATTGCTAGTATTTTAACTATAAAATTTATACTTTCATAGTGTTTTGAGTCCAGTTTGGGGGATCATTATTTGCCCATACCTTGGACCCTAACAGGTGCTACAACGGTAGATCAGCTTCATCCAACAGCAGTTAAGAGGTAATTAACTTTCCTCCAAACCGCCCGATCAGAGACTTGCTGCCGGATATAGTTTATCGTCATACCCAGGACGTACAGCGCCAAGTGAAAAATACATAAATATAATAGATATAACTGGTCTTTTTTCTTTTAACAAAACTTTTTTGAATTCAAATATCTTGTCGAGATATCATTCAAGGTCGACTTCGACGGAAGAAAGATTGATCTTCCTCCGTCTTTTCTATCAGATAACAACATGAAATCAAACATTAAACACATTTAAATAACAAACGTGTTCGCTATTTTTAGAGTCTGTTACATTGCATGGCGCTGAATGTGCTATTTAATTAAATGGATAACATCTACCAATAATCATTTCATAGATTCTTCTGTCTGACTGAAAAAATAGAAGCAATGCATATGGATAAACGACGTAGAGACTTGGAAGGTCGTTCTTTAAAGCAAAAGAGTTTTGCGTTTATTAAATTTCAAAGTCTGCACTGTATAGTAATTGCTTCATTTGAATTTGTGGGGGGGGGTGTAATGTCTAGCAATGTTTGCTTTATATTATTGAGGTGTGACAAAATGCGTTCTTTTCTGGTCAAGCAAAATGCTTTTTTGAATCATCCGATGATGTTGCTACTTCCGAAATGTTTCGTTTATTGCAGCCATGGTTTTCTAACTTGAGATCCAAATTATCGAACATCGACAACGAAGGACTATCCCAGCCTGAGCTTTATTTCAAAGTGAAAGCTATCTCTTTTAAAACGCATAAAAACAGTTTTGCACAGTATGTTAAAACCTTGTTATATATTTTTCTAATTCTCGATTTCTGTAAAGTGTTTCGAGTTTAAAAAAAACGCAAAACATCTCAGTTTATGTATACGCCATTATCACATGTGCGATAAAACTCTTGAATGGTATTTGTAATAATTTTTTATAATTAATAAATAACTATAAGTCTACCAATTGTCTTTGAATATTGCTACCACGTCTGTTTTCGTGCTTCTACTATCTTGCTAGAGATTCTTGAAAAAATTCCAAATAAGACACTGCAATGTTATCTGACCCAACTTGGCATGTCGACTTAAAACTCTTTCCCACTTTTGTAAGGTATCTTTGCCTTTTCTGTAAATATTTCCATGGTAATTGTTCTGGTGAGTTTTCTTCTTTTGTGCTTCGACTTCATAAATTTAAGCGTATGTGGCCCCGGATTGCGTGGGAACAGGTTTGTTAACACCAGTTAAATCCGGGTTTTAACCGCTAACAGAAAGTTGACATATGTAGATTCTGGCTTCTCTATGACTGGTTAAATTCCGGGTTTTTTACGATGCCTCATGCTAATAAAAGCAAAGGGTAAAACCATCAGTCAAGGGTTGTCAACACACGGTGTCTTGTGAAGTCGGCCTCATAGACACTTTGTTCCCAAAGTAACTTCCTGTCTCTTTCTCCTCTCTTCTTATTAGCCCCGTAGTTGGTTGGGAGAGGAATCTTTTGGGTGGATCTCAACCCTCAATGCATTCTTTGCTTACATTAAAACAGTCTAGTAATAGATTGAATGATATCTCGGCAAGATTTCAAGAATTCAAGAAAAGTTTTTCAAAAGACAAAAGAGCAGCTACATCTTTTATATTTAAATATAAATATAAAAGTGAACATTGACGCAAATCGTCGCCTCTGAGTGTTGACTTCAATGTTCATTTTTATATTTATAATTACATATGCTCTATCTCTGATATTGAGCACTTTATCCCATAAATATAGCAGCACTTAAAAATATATTTCTTCATATCTATTATACTTATATATTTTTTATTTGAATCTCTATAATTTCGCGTCCTGGGTATGACGATAAACTACATGCGGCAGCAAGGCCTCGGATCGGTTAATTGCTGTTGACCCCAGGTCGACCCTGATCAAGGGTTGTAGCACCTGTTAGGGTCTCAGCTATGGGCAAATAGTGCACACCCAAACTGGGATCAAAACACTATGAAAGTATCAATTTTATAGTAAAAATATCAGCAATACATTTTCATAGTGATAAAAACAACCAACTGTACATTTTTGTCCGAAAAAATGTTACCAGTATTATATATATATATATATATATATATATATATTGTAAAATAAATTACTAATGCGCCGAAGAAAATTAAATTTTGGCAGTAAACACCTATTGCGTTGATATGCCGTAAACAAATCAAACTAATCCTAATATATACTTTCGGTCTTGTGCCACATCTAAATTATGCTTACCAAATCACTATATATTTTCGGATACTTTTGAAATTGTTATTGTAAGCGTATTTTCTATATTAATAGCTTTTTCTATCGCACTTCGCGCATAGGAATCTCTCTTCAAGTACTTTTTTTCCTTTCAGCTTTGACCTTCAAAAATGTAAATGTCTTGTCAATCATCATGTTCTGTTTCCTTGAATCCTATACTATTTATCGTCCACTCTTGTAAGTAACGTTTTCTCAATTTCTTTCAGTCTCAGTATCCGCTTCCATCTTAATGATTTTATCGCTTTGTTTAGGGTAAAAGATTTTAAAAATTAATAATATACTGAAGTCATTAGAATTTGGTTTGATTAATTTTGCTTTAAATTATATGAACCTCAATGGGTTAGTTAATGACAACAAGATTTTTAGAATAGGTTCCAGTGAACAGAATAGTTTTTTTTTTTTTTTTTTTTTGTTTTTTTTTTGTAGGAAATCAGTTTGTAGATCAGGTTTCGTTGATGTAATTTTGTAAAGAGGGTTCTTGTCGGGATTCAAATGAATTGACGGTAATATTTTTTTTTCAAAAACGTATTGCTGGTAATATTTTTTTTTCAAACAAATTATCTGGTATTTTTACTATGAAAAACTATTTTTACTATTTCATAGTGTTTGACCCCAATTTGGCGCTACCTATTTGCCCATAGCTGGTAACTGACAGGTGCTACCAACCAGGGTCAGGGCGGACTTGGGAACAACAGTAATTAAGAGATGGTTCCACATTCCTCAAAACACCCTGATCAGAGACCTTGCTGACGGATGTGCTTTGTCGTCAAATCCAGGACGCCATTTTGGTGGCGAGGGTTCTTACCCCTCTGTCGCGGTTCAGTCGGCTTAATCTGAAGCACCAGCTGAAAGGACGGGGAGTCATTAAAATTTGATTTGTACATTAAACAGATTATAGTATAAATGTATGTTAAGAAAGGAAAATAGGATTGATAAATTCTGTAAGCTGAGTGCAACGTGACGCGACATATTATGGTTTTATCTTTATATTTGTATTATAGATAATTGCATAAAATGTTTTGTGTGTACGTATATTTTCATATCATCTATAAATTACGCGATACGAAATGTTTAATTCTTTATATATTTTTATCGACCTCAACAATTAACTGTCTGCATCGGAAATAGTTTCAATTTCACATACGAAACGAATGTAGTAAACATTTCTAGTTTTACAAGGTTTTGTAACACTTTGAAAAATAAATTGGAAAATTAACAATGTTCATATTTTCAATTCTGCTAACTTATAAAAACATTTTTTTTTTCTCCTAGAAATCAAATCAGAATATCATTATTATCAAAAATAAATTCTAAATCTATATTATAATGATCCGATATATATTCGTGGGGAGTGTGTTTACTTACGCCAGAGATGCGCCACACAAGAGCGATGTTTTTTGTCAGAGCAATACAATTAAAATTTTCCCTTGAAGAATAAATTTAATGTCCAACTTGTAAACATTATTTCATGCATAAATAATTAATCTTTTCAGTACCACTTCTATCCTGAAATTGTCGCCACTTTATTACAAAAATTGTTCTTCCTATTTAGAAAATGTTATTAAAATAAGAAAATCAGACATATTTAGAAAATCATTGATAACGAAAGATGAGAAATATAGACAAGGTGTCAAAAAGAAAACGGTACTCGCTTTTTTACGTCATATAACTTCTTGAATTTCAGTTATTTGTCTATATCTCTGAGATGAGGTATTATGATTATTTACATCAGTCACATTATTAGGACAGTTCTCCTCATCTTCATTGTCATATTCTCAACGTTTCAGCCGTTGTACGCTCCGGCCTTCTTCAGGTGATTGAAATTTCGAATCGAAATCTTTATTTCGTCCACCGGGATAGATTGTTCTAGTTCCTCGTGCCATGCTTCTTTCGGGTGTCTCAGTTATGTTCTCTTTAAGTCAACTCTCCAAGTTTCTTTCACTATTGAACTCACACCTCTTTTGATCTAGCCATAAAGACACTGGTAAGATCCGATAAATCTTCAATATCCCCATCACTGATTGAGCTAAAAGTTCAATCCAGAACTCAAGATACAGGGAAAAAAAGGTCGGCTCTTTTTTACCGGACCAGTAAGTACCTTACATCGCGTTCTATACTCTATCTTTGCACGAGCCAGATCACACCAAATATAGAGTACTGGTGTCATATATGAATTGGAACTGCCCAGTCCTCACTTTCCTGTCTTGATAGAGTTCGAAAGCTTCTTCGTAGGTATTTTGATTACGTATTATTTTATCTCCTACAACTCTTTTCCCACGGACGAAACTTCATAAGCCTTTCGTTACGCTAAGTCTATTCCCATTAAAATGTTTACGACGAGCTACATCCCTTAATCTCGCACTCCCCCACCTGACCTACATAACTAAGACCCGTTCTGAAATGTACGAATAAAATGAATCATCCTGATTACCTTTATATAAAGTTCCATTTGGACAGCTTCTTCCCCAGAACAGACTCCCGAGAGGTTGCTTCCCCAACCACTACAATCTTAAACCCATTAGGTTTGTGTTTAACCGATAGCTTTCTAAGCTCTTAAAATACTCTTCTTACAAAGTGGCTCTTCGACCTTATACTGGGTAAACACTTCGTATTAAAAATAATTTCTCAATGTTTTTTTCAGAATAAATGTTATCAAAATAGCATTTTTGTCGCTTGAATTATCTGTTTGTAGAGACGCCGCCATGTTTTCTCTACAAGCGAATATACATTACCTTAAATAAATAGTCGATAAATCTTAGAATGGACTCGGGTTATAATGCGACAATATGTAAATTTGGAATTCCGGCTAACGTCAGCCAAGTTTTTTTTTTTTTTTTTTTTTTAAGCGTTTCACCCCAGGCAAGGCGGAGAGCCACTAGCACGCAAGAGGTTACAGAGAGTTTGAGTGAGAGCAGATAGGAATGATAGAGGAAAGGATGAAGAGAAGGATAGGGGATAGATCAAGGCATCTGGAGACGTCGATTGATATTACATTTGAATAGTTGGAGATTAAAGCTATCAGGAAACAGAAAAATCGGAGTGAGTTCCACAGGCGAGAAGTGCGAGACATGAAGTTATTGGAGTAGAAGAGACGGTTACATTTAACAGTTTCGACAGTGAAAGGGTGAGAGCGAGATGCCAGCCTAGTTGAACGCTTAAATTCATTAAGTCTGGGAACCAGCGAAAGCAGCTCATCGGAGCAGTTACCATGATAGTATTTGTAAAAAAAGACAGAGGGAGGTGACGGCACGTCTGTGAGAGAGCGACTGCAGACGATATGCCAGATCAGGGCAAATTATATTGCATACCCGTCTCTGGATTTTATCAAGAATCTTGAGACAAACATAAGGGGCTACAGACCATATATTGCAGCAATACTCCATGCAAGGGCGAAAGGTTGATAAACTTCCAAATGATATCAACATAAGCCAATGAAATTACATAAATTACTTATTGTGGAGGTGTTCCAAAGTCACGGCCAGCAGTATTTTATCATGAAGCCACGAACTTAGTCTTCTGTAGAGCAATTATCATTCGAATTTTCTTAAATACAACTGTTTTATTGTTTATTTATGATCTCATGTTTCGTGGTTGATTTTTTGACGACTTTTCCTAGTTAAACTGCTTACTTAATCAAATAATACGGTTTTCTATCATTAGCTTTTCGATCATATCTTGGGATTAAAGCGACGTGGAGTAATGGATAGCAGCTTGGATTAAGGAATCGGAGAGCCGAGTTCGAATTCCAGTCGAATACATTTATTTTCAATTACATGCTAATAACTTTGAGAAAAGTTTGAATCCTCTTCTTCTCCCTAAAGATAAATAGCAGGACAGACCGGGTTCTATAGTCTTGGATGGCAACTAGTCTAATGCTGAAAGAAATGGTAACCTACTGCGAGAAATAATCTACCTCGTTAGTCATGTATCGAAAGATACATGATCACCTAAACGTATATTACGCATGGAACATAACTGACTGAAACAATGTGGTTAGTGTTAGAATATTCCATGATTAATATAACCAACTAGCGAAATGTAAAAATTATATTGATTCAAAAATCTTTCGACTCATACAGCAATCGCTATCACTTGACTTAAAATATTTTTGCCCTTCCTTGACTTTAAAGGAGTGCCCTTTGCCATGCTGATGTTGCTAAATCTGTTACGAAAAAAGAACTAAACAAAATGAACACAAAACGATCAGCTTTAAAAAAAAGGACTCGTAACTGGAAAAACCGAATGAAAAAAGAATGTTAACAACAAATGCTTTTTCACACCCAACCCAGTTCTGCGGATCAACGTTGAGTTTAAGCAAGCGAATGAGCCAATTGGAGGAAAGTGCCATGCAGACTTAATTTTTTCCCACTTGTGACGAATGCAGCTATCGATTTTTTTGCATGCTAGCATGCTAGTTAGCATTCGTGTCAGTCAGCTGTTGGCTCTCACTCTGGCCAGTAGAAAATGGCCGTAAACTACATGAAAACTGCCGTAAAAGCATGAAAAAATCGATTATTTCCACTATCGATGGGAGTTGGGAAATGCAAAGTCGGACTTGGTCTTCCCGCTAACTTGGAACATGTGCATGTAAATTTTGGTGCAAATCCGTCGAAAATTGCGGCCGTGCATTCGTTACACACAAACACACACAAACACACACCCTCCCTTTTATAGATAGAGATGACTTAGTGTCGACAGTTTTCCTCGTAATAATAAATAAAGAAATAAAAGATTCAATAATTCAGCGATGTACAGCAATAAAGAAAATGGCGACGATTTTTAATTAAAATATAAATAGTGTAAATATGAATTAATGTGACACCGGGGAGCAAAAAAACCTTTCACAACTGTTGAACGTTTAATCGTAAACATTTAAAATAAACTTATTTACATTATTCAGACTGT
>CAHIKZ030000567.1:615000-647500 GCA_903632075.3 Acanthosepion pharaonis
GAATTAAGAAAAACTAACTACTGAAACGAAACAAAACCTCATTGCAATAGAATTAAAAGTGACAGGGTAGATGGGAAGGAAAAAAAAACTTTCCCAGAACAAGTGAAAGACTCGTCGAAGAGTGCCAGTTTCCGATCCCTCTGCATCCACAGAATGGGACAAGGCGTGTTTTTAATTTTATGACAAATTTAATCTTTATTCAGCAGTGTTCTTCTCTGCGATGAGACATCTTGAAGGCGGTTGTTAACATTCCTTTTTTTAATCCTCACGATGCTTTTGTTTTCATTAATAAAATAGTTCCTATTTTAAAAATACTATTTGATGCTGTGGCACTAAAATATTTTCTCTCTCTCTCTCTCTCTCACACACACACACACACACATATGTAATCAACATAGTATTTATTCGTGTTTTCACGACACATCCGGTATTAGAAAATATGAAAAACATGTATAAATACACACATGTATTAATAATGTTAGTGTCCAATATATAAATAACAGACTCCAAGAAATTAAGTGAAACCTTCTCTCATCAGGATTGTTTTAATTTATCTTCTTCCTTTTATGTCGGCTTTCCTCTTCACAACTTCCCCATCCATATCTAAAGATAACTTAAGTCAAGTGAAGCGTTTGTCTAGCCCACACCAAGTGGGGTTAGGGATAAAGAATTTAAATGGTACATCTAACTCACTCATGTCTTCTCTCCCCACTCACTTCCTCACTTCGTATTCTCTCCCCCCTCACTTCGTTAATTTACATATGCTTAATACGGCCCGTCAAAAATGTGTAAATTTCTTTTCATTTTTCATTTCAACCTTTGGAAGTAAAGTCTGATGATCCAGAGCCCTTTAAAAGGGCTGTGGTGAAATAATTTATTACATTGAACCTTAAAGTAGTCTGTTCTTTATTAAAAAATTTATATATATATATATGTATGTATATGTAATAGTAATAATCTTATAAATATAAGAAATTATACTCGTCCGGAAAACCTTTGGTATTTTGATACGTAAATAAACAGACCAATACCCAAGGGAAAAATAAGGTATATAAAAAGTAAGAAGAGAGAACATGTACGTCAGCCGAAGACAATCGTCTAGCATCCAAGTTCCGAGTCCAAAGAAAGAAAAACCGATACGAGTAAGTAAAATAACTAAGTGGTCAATACGCTAAGTAGAGCAAACCTAATTAAACCTAAAGAGCCAGATAAACCTACCAAGGTTTCACCTACGCGGATCGTCATGGAATACTGGCTAAAGATGTAATGTAAGAACGGGATATATTCCGTTCTTACATTACATTACATATTGATGGGTTTATCTGGCTCTTTATGTTTAATTATATACATACATATATAAACATATGCCTGCACACACACAAATACATACATTTATACATATATATACATATAAAATAGAGGAGTAAAATTTAACTAATCTGTAAAAAAGACAAATTAGAAAAACGGTAACAATAATAGTAATAAGAAAAATAATAGAATCATGGTAATGTTAAAAATAAAAGATAAAAAAATAATAAAAAGTATCCAATAATAATCTGATAAATAAATTCTTTTGGCATTTTCTCTATCCTTCTTTTCTTCATTTCCTTTCCAACTTTTTTGCTTAGGCCTTTTCTTCCTCTCCTTCATCTTCTCTTTTCATATATACACGTGGTTAGTAAATCCAAACCAGACAACGTATTTTCATATATACATCAACAGTGTAAATTCGCTAGACTTTAAATTTTCATCGTATAAACATTTACTGTGTCTAATGTCACCACAAATATATCCACATATTTCCCGTCTCTCGTTTTGTAATTTTACGTCAAAAAATTGGTAGTCGATATATACAACTCATAATAACTTATATTTATCTGTATCTCACTCATTTAAACCGTTATTTAACTTCTCTCTTAAAAAAATGTTCTCTTTTTTAAATTTTATTCTTTACCGTCACCTTAAAGCCTTTCCGGTTCTTTCTTCCGTTACACCTAGAGCTGTCATCTTTTCCCTTCTTGCCCATGTTTCTCCCTCCCACAAATACACTTTCACTGATATTTTATATATATATATATATATATATATATATATATATATATATATATATATATATATTCTGTTTTTTTTTTCGAATGTACATCTGATGGATTGGATCGTGATTTCGATTCCAATGTAATAAATTATAACAATGGGATATTGAAGTTTGAGCTTTTTATATATATATATATATATATATATATATATATATATATATATATGCACGAGCGTCGGTTGAAATGTTCATGTAAGTGGACACAACAGTTAAGCTAAAAGATATGCAAGTCTCCCAGAATGCAACCTCTGGTGGACCAGCTGCTTTATTCACCTATACTATAAACCTTTCAGCAGACACTTGTCTCTCCCTTCTCTCCGTATCTCTCTTTTTCCTCTCCTCTCTCGATATAATATATATATATATATATATATATATATATATATATATATATACTTCACAAATGGGAGCGAATATTCACAAAGTTAGTCAGATTTTGATGGAATAGGTTTGCCGAAATAATTTATATATACATACACACACAATATATATATATATATATATATGTGTGTGTGTGTGTGTGTGTGATGTATTCTGAAGAAAGATTTTAGATACAGATATATGATGATTTAAGTGTGGCTGACAGTATAATCAATGTGTAATGATGATAAATGCTGGAAATTAATCAATCTATACCAGCGTCAAATACGAGCGGCACAAAAAAAAACATGACAGTTACCTCTTTTAAAGCTAATATATTTTTCTGCATTTGTTCGTAATTTAGCAAAGCAGGTTATTACGATTCTAGTCACTTGTTTCCGTAGTCCTCACTTCTTGAAATACTGTATTAAAATGTAGCAAATAGACAGACTAACACACATTGTTTTCTTATAAACAACATAGTTTTTGACCAGTAACAAACTTGCGTAGATTTTTTTTCTTTTGTAATAAATAGGAATCAAGCTGAGGAAATGCTTAATGAATGATTTTTTTTGTTTGAGTCTCATCATCAATATCATTATCTGTCCCATGACCAATTGTGTTCATAGAGTCACTACATAAATGAATACCAGACCAGCTTTTTCTTCTTCTCTCGTTTGCATGCTAATGACTGAGTCTCTTCTTATAAAGGTTTAAGTAGACTGACCTGTCCATGCTTGTATTACAACCAATCTTAGAGAAGGAAAATTTGAATTTCCAACTGTCAAGAAGACACCGCGAAAGCATTCACTTATCTTTCTCGGAATGCCATGTTAATACTCATAAGAACTCTTTGGAGAGCCATAATCCGAACGTCTTGGAATTCCATGGTAATTTAAAATATGAAAAAATGCATTGTGCGAAAATCAGTATCATTTTGTTTTTTTTAATATAGTAATATTTGTAAATTTTAAAATATTTTTTGAAGTTTCCAGCTCCATAGCCATTTTTTTTAATTTTTTTAACGAGTTATGCGAGACATCGATTCAGTAGAATGGATCAACTCTGCCATTATCAGTGGATAGATAACGTACAAACATATATCATTATTCTCGTCTATCGCTTATCATATTAAATTTATTGTGTATGGATTCGTTGCCTATCTTCCCAATTTTACAAATAGCCGTAATTTTTTTTTTTTTTGAATGAAACCTTATTTGCAGACTTTGCTTATCCGCGTCTCTATATGACGTTAAAGATTAACTAGAAAAAGCTGTTCCTGTTGCGAGTTCAATCCTCAGCTTTGGCCATAGGCTGTACGACATTAAGATCAGTTAATAAGTGGCCTCGCAAAGGAGAAACAGTTAGGAAATTATTTGTGTATTTTTATACGTTTCGTCACAATGGTTCTGTCCAATTTCTTTTCATTATTTCATTATTTCTGCGCCAATATTTTTCATGCAAACGACACAGAATGAAAGTAAATTATAAGACCAGTTGAAATTTTATGACATGAAATAATTTTTTTAAAAATTACCTGTCGAAAAGATACGAACTTCGTTTATAGTATAGTCCGTGTGTCTGTAACAAGAAATGTACTACTTACATAATTAACTGTAGAAGGGGAACATTTTCTTTAAGGTCCACGAACCTAAAAAAAAAAAAAAAGAAAGGCAAAAAGAAGATAACGTTGCTTTTTGAATGTTCTGGTGTTAAAGGTGATACCCAGCATTTTTTACAATGATGTTCACCCTGTACAAGGGCGAAGAGCCACTCACCCGATGTAGAGAGATACACACGAAGAAGCGTAGGTTATGGATACATGTGGGGAAGATAATGTTTGACCTTAGATTTTAACAGGTTATGATTGCGGTGATCGGCGAAGCATTATACTGGAAATAAGTTCTACAAAGCTGCGCGAGTGGAACTTACACCACACCAAAGAAATACGAAAGGGATGTGATGATTTCGCTGCAACGTGCGTGTATTAGAGGGTCCTAGCAGTGAAGGTTAAGACTGGGGAAACTGAGGGATATTTTTTCTCCTCTAGATGTGCTGTTAGCTGACTCTTGGGCTTTTAATATTCATAACCTCCCGCTTATATGCTTTTGAAAAGAATCCCACATACTCGCTCTTATTACAGCTTTCCGCTTATTTAAATAAATTCAAAACAAAATTTTATACTTATCTTCTCGCTCTAAATTCCTCACGTTTATTATATTTTGGAAACTCTTCCAAACTTTCTGTTCTATTTATTTATACTGAAGGCACAAGAGTGCGTGTTATCGGCACGGAGAGGGGTGGTAAGCAAATAGACTTCATATAGTGATTTTCTAAGCCCAGCTTAAATGTGGCCCAAGGCCGAAATTATGGAGCACCAAGTGAGGATCGAACTCACTACTCAGTCGTAATTGATCTAGCAAGACAAGCCTTCTAACCATTATACCACGCCGAGGTGCCCATATAATTTTCTTAGCACAGCTAAGCACAAGGCCGAAAGAACCGGGCACCCAGTGATGATTGAACTCACTACTCAGTTGTAATGCTTCTAGCAAAACAAGCTTGCTAACCATTGCACCACGTCGAGGTGCCCATATATCCGTTGAGGATGTTGCCTTTATTTTCACAGAAGTGTAGTTTGGAATGTCATGAATCGATATTTTTACCCCAACTCTGAGTTAAATTGCAGGGTACATGAGGCTTTATCGCGTTGATGACAGCCAATTTAGCGGGAAAAAAACGAGAAACAAACTATACTACCTTTGCTAGTGAGTCAAAGCGGTTTATAAGAAACTAAATATATAGAGAACCATAATCGCTTACGTCCCGAAGAGACATGGTATTAAAACATATATGCAATTATATGTTTCATTCTTCTCGCTTTAAATCCAGCAGAGACGGATCTGTATCATCCTTAATGATGAGGTTATGATAGGATCAGGATTTCGAGGATCTGTACTTACGCATCGATTATTAAATCCTCAGTATCTTATCCACAGCTATTGGTCCACTTCTGCATTTTATATAATTTTGAGAGTACTTTACAGGATTTTCTTTATCCTTCCATGCCCTCTCTAATCGTAGATGTCTATGAAGTATTGCTTTCGCTTTCACTAGTTTTATCCATATACGGTATGTCAGTGTTCTAGTGTTTGGAAATTGTTTAACCTCCATGTTTTAACACCCTTTTATGATTTTGGGATGCATTGTTTGAGTTTTGTTATCATTTTATTTTATTTCCCGATACTTTGATGTTGTGATCGGGTGATAAAGGTCATATCTCAGCTCTTCGCCGAAGCTGAGAAACGTAACTACAAACTCCCAATGATATTAGGTATCTTCAAGGCGTCCTACAAAGCAGAAATATTAGCGAAAATTATGTCGAGTGCGCCAACCACAAAAGGAACAACTTCGGCTGCTGCTTGGACCATTTCTCTGTTTTTTTTTGTCAGGACTTTCGACCTCTGTATTATCCTACACTATCATAGAGATATCAGGAAATATTCTTCTGCAGATATGTGATATTAGGACGATTACTACCCAAGAGCTTGACAGACAAGCTGGTTGCATCCGACATGAGCTTCACTTGATCTTTCTCAACAACTGACGATAGTGAAACGTCATCTTATTATTTTTATTATTGCTCTAATAACATGATCTGCTTAATACGGCATAGAGTATTTTGCCATATGTTTGCAGTTTTACCATTTTTTGAAAATAAGATAACTGTATTTTACAACTGCATTTTATTTTCAAATATTGTATTATTTAATTTATAAATTCAAAGTATTTCTTTATATTATTTAAGTGCATCATTCAGAAATCTTTTAAACCAACCATTTTCACGTATGAGAAGTTTTTGAAATCAAGACATATCTGAGCCGAAGAATCTTTAAATTAAATTTTCAATTTCTGTAAATACTATTATAAAAAGTATTTATTTATCAATTTTTATTAAAATTACAAAACAAAACCAAAATTATAATCCAAGTCCATGATTCAGGTGTTCATTGAATATCTGAAAAATCTGGCGAGAAATACTGAAAGTGAAAAAAGTAAAATTGCAGTCATTTTCATTGTATTGATTAAAACAATAGTTAAGGAATTAAAATATGAAATAATATGAATAACTTAGTGAGGATTATATTATACGAGTAATTAAATTTAAGTGTTTTTAGGCTAATTCTAATCATGGGAATAGCACGAAGATAATCCACAATGCTTGTTAATATTTGTGGGGATAATTATTTTATAGTTAATGGCGAGGATCTTGAAATTGTCTGGATACGGGTAAGAAGACGAAACATCAATCACCATAATCCATGAAATGTCCTGGTAAGAATTTGACTGACTAAAAAAAACAACTTATTACTTTATTCAAACTAATAAAAACCGTTCACATATATTGTTAGAATATATACGTTACAAAAATGGTATTGACTCATGAAAGATGATGACAATATTCCCCTCAGCCTGTATTTTTTTAGAAATAGATGTATTTGTAATTAATAGCTTAATACAGCGAAAATCTGCAATTTTAGGTACCCTGAAAAATCTTATTAGCTTATTCCGGTAACATGATTAGATTGTAATCCCTCCCAGACTTTAACTATCCGCACAACTTATGATTGATGAGAACATTAAAAGTTTAAATGGATTAACAATCATTTGTAAGAAGACAATTTATGGTTGGCAACCGCGGAATAACTGAGGATGAGAACTACGAATGTGAGAACTCAAAATCAGTCAAGGACCTAAATTCAAATCTTAGGGAAGTGTTCTATCAAAGTATTAAAAATAACGAAATAAGACTTTCAAAAGCTAAGCAAGGTATTAAGAAAGCGAACAATTTCGTTAGAAAGAAATGAAGAAAAGAGTATCACCTTTTTATGTAATATCAATATTCCTCTATGTCAGTGAATTTTGGACAATCTTCTCACAGATTAAGAAACTTGAGGTAACAGAACTATTGTTCTACGGAAGGATGTCGAGAATACTATCGATTGAATGATGATGAAGTTTAAGGAAAATAGAAAAAAAAGGGACGCTTATATTTAGAAACAGTTTAAATTTCCAGAAGATATAACGAGGACAGAGGGCTAAGAGCATTGGACACTCACAGGAGACTGAGTTTAGGAGAGTTCGAAGAATTCCGTAAGTTACCTACGTAACGAGAATGTGTAAATGGATTATAGACCTGGGATTAGGAGAGATTACAAAAATACAAACCTTACTAAAAATGGATAGGAATTTGTGGCGAGTCAAATGGCTCACTACCTGAAGAGATACGACATATTGAAGACTGAGAATTCTCCGGAAAAAGTGACGAATCAATTTTAAAAGAAAGTAAATATTGATTAATAGAATAATATATTAATTCACTAAACAATTGTTAATGCAGTTTCTTTTAATTAAATCGGTAGTTTCATATAAAACAAACTGATATTAGGAAATATGTTTACACTGATATTTAAACGTTAGTTTTGCTTTCTACTTTCTCAAATTATCTTTGATATGAATACCATGTTTCCATGAAGTCATGACTGTTTTCTCTTTGCCAATGTCATATAAAACTATATTTTTGGCGGGGAGAAATGCGTCAGAAATTTAAACAAGTAAACTATAATTATACTTTTAAATACTTAAGTAAATTCTGCACAAAAATCTTAAAATGACAGAAATATTCTTTGCACTTTATGTGTAAAGATGCAGAATTCTTTCCATTTTGTATGATTTCCTGAGGGAAGTCGAACAGACAAGAGACGATGATTAAAGTTCCGCATCAGACATATGTGTGTCAAATGTAGACTACGAATTGATATTAGGATTTGCTTGAGACCTAATCAGTGTCTCTTTTAGTTATTAATTCCATTTATCATAATGACACAGAAATTTCTTTGACCTTTGACTAATGTACAGTGATAGATGCTGAATAGTAATGATTTTGCTAATATTTATCACAAAAGATTTGTGGGGTGAACTACAAAATTGATGATTTTTTTTTTTTTTATCATTTACTCTGAATATATTTCTTCAATTTTTTTAGGAACTTCAAACTTTTTTTTTCAGAATTAATTTAATTCGAAACAGATTTAACATTACACAGATTTAGATTCAACTTGTGAACTAACCTTTCGGTATCAAAAATATTGTGGATGTATTAGGCTTTAATAGAGGATAAAGAAATGTGTACTCAGAAATAGAGGAACATTAGTCTTTGAAACCAGAAAAATGAACAATAATCGGCTATATAATATAAAAAAAACAAATTCTTCCGCTACATATAAGTCCTTATATTACTCTTGCTGGTATATGGACATGATATCACTATATTTAATCTCATTTTATTAAGTATATATATATATATATATATATATATATATATATATATATATATATATATATATTAATTTCTTGTATGCATTTAATAGAACAGATTTAATGAATATAAAGTTACGGGTACATATTTCTATAAGTGTCTGTCATCTGTGTGTGTAGAAATTTGTTCACGGAAAAGATGTTAATTTACATTTTTTTGAATTGTAAATATACAGAAGGGCGAAACGCACAGAAAATTAAGATGTTTATTTTCTTTAAAAATAAAAAAAAATATTCCTCATTTGTTGATATAAATAATAATGAACTCTGTCAAGGAAAGAACCCGTTGTAGAACCGAATAATGTGACGGGAAATGTTAAGACACGATCAGGGCTTCCATGAGTTTTCTTCTCCGTCACCCTAGAGAATATCGGTGTGCCCTAAAGGAAGCATCGATATTATCATTAGAACAAGCATTGTTTTCGAAAAGCAAGTAATAGCTAATTAATGCATTAAGAAAATAAAAAAAATCATTAGATACAAAGAAAAGAATGCTGACTGTTACGTAATATCGGCGATTCGATAGGAGAGTAAATGCCGGCCAATCACTTCACATATAATGAAGAGATTTGAAGCAACAGAAATGTGATTCTAAAGATGGTTTCTGAGGATACTATGGACTGAACTTGTGGACAACGACGAAAGTTTAGAGAAAATCGAAACAAAAATTACAAATATACTTAACAGAAAAATAGCGTTAAAATGCCGATGGCACATAATGAGGAAAGAGGGCGTTGACATTCACAGAAGACAGGGGGGTCTGAGGCAAGCCTCAAGTAACATACGAATGGACTTGTGAAAGAAAAGAGATTTGGAGAGATACCAAAAGGCCAAATATAATAAGAGCTACAAGGCATAGGAAATTGGGGAGATCCATAATCGCCTATACACTGAAGGGACATGGTACAAAGAAGTGCAATAAGAAGATGAGACAGAAAAAGAAAAAAAAGAAGATGGAAAAGAAAAAATACAGGAAGAAAAGAGCCAGAAAAGGAAGAATTTGAAAAAGAGGAAGAGAAAGAAGAAAAAGTAAAAGAGGAGGAAGAATTAGATGAGATAGAAGAAGAAGAGAAAGGAAAAGAAAAAGTGGAGGAAAGATTAGATGAGGTAGAAGAAGAAAAAGAGGAAGAAGAGAAAGAAGAAAGGAGGAAGAAGAAGTTTTGATTAATTCATAGTCGACAGTGTGTTTATATTGGCAATGAAAGCTCAAGCCAGTGTTGCTCTTTTATGACCTTAGTGATGATCGATGTGCCATGCTGGATAATACATTGCCTTTCTAAAACATAGGGAGGTTACACAGTCGGTGCCTACCACCTCTGCGCATCATGGGAGACGGTTAGATCTAAGCTACGCGATACACCTTGCAGAAGAAAATCTATGATCAGACTCGTATTCCAGTGCAAACTCAAGATCGAGGTTCAGTTTTCCCCGCAACAACACGGCAGTTCTCATTGCTTCTTCCATGCACAAATATTTACGATGATCTTGGCTGGAGATTTATTGCAGTGACTTTCTAGAATCCAATAATCGACCTCTGACTTGGAACCGACCAGGAATCCCAAAAGCGAAAGTAAATGAAGATACAGAATATAGAATCCTCCTTTATGGCGACCGATTCTAAGCAGAGGAATCGTTTATAGTGTTATGTAATAAACAAACGCTTCTTCAACACTCAACGAAAGTAATATTCACGAATATTTCAAAGACCCTGATGGTCCCGTCGCTGACAGCCTGATATGTATTATGGTTAAACAAGATGTTTACATAGACCTGATATCACGAGTAGATTTATTTAATAAAGTCATATCCGTCCGAATTATTACATTTACAGTGATATAGTAAATTCGAATGTGTAGAGAGAAATTAAAAGAAAAAAATACCAATTTTACTTTAGCGTCAATTCCATTTCAATCCAGAATACAGAGTTAAACATCAGGATTGACATGTGTGATTTTACGGGTTGTCAATCATTTTATGTTTATTTAAAGCCGAAACATATTTTGAATTGCAAGAATAATTCTTTTTTTTCTGAGCAATATAACACCAATATTTCGCGGACAGAACAGAATGGCCGAAAAGAAAAGGAATGACAAACATGCTCAAATGTCTAGGACATGAAGGAAAAATGTGTTAAGTAGGCTTGGAAAATGTAATACTCACAGGGCAGATTTAAGAGAAGAGGGACAGAGGAAACAGCGCATAGCCTATCTAGGGTAATTGAGAATTGAATAGTGGAGAAGGGTTTAGGAGAGATAACAAAAAAATACAATTTATTAAGAAAGTAAATGGACGAGAACCATGATCGCTACGGTCTTGAGGAGACACGTCACAGAGAAGCTGAAAAAGAAGAAAAAGAAGAAGCCTATTCAAAACACCGATCCATTATATACAGTTTCTTTTTTATTTTTATGAGCTGAGTCTTTTTAAGACAGAGGTGATCATGGCTTCCTATGTGTTACTATATTTTGGAGTTCTAAGCAATATTTTTCTCCTCACTATCATTCTCGTGTTCTTTTCTGCTATCTATACGTACAACTTATTTTTATATGTTACTCGCTGTTCCGCTCTGCTCCTGTTAAGTCTTCAAGCACCCTTTCCTCGTTGTGTCCTAAAAAATTTAATGGTCTCTTTCCGATTCTAACGGTTACTTTTGCTTATGCTTCTATTAAGATTTACTCGTTGCTCACATACTCCGTGAATTACTGGTATTCTTAGCATTCATCCTGTAGGACATAACTATTGCCTCCTTTGTAACTAAATTGTCCGCTATTCACAGCCATATAGTAAGACTATATGATTGCAGTTCAGCACACTTTTCTTTGTTTCTAATCAAACGTTCATTTCTTAATAATGTAGTTTTTAGAAGACATATTTCGTTATTCCAATAAGCTTTCTTATTTCTGCGTCACATTTTCCAGAACATGTTTAAATTTCTTTACTTATTTGATCTTGAAGCCTCCATTTCTTAGTTAGCATTATTGTCTTTCCCTCCGGCAACTATCTATATATAATGTCTAACTAATGAAAAATGCTTTCTGCTTGATTTCATTTATTAAATTTTCTTCGAGTTCCTGCACTTTTCTTTCTTTATCTGCTATAAACAAATATTAATATGATATTCGGCTTATATTAAATCCCTAATTTATTTGTGGAGAACTTAATTTTTAAATAGCTAACTAGCATTAAATCTATTTTCTTTGTAGAGTTTTTTGAACATTGAAATTACTATCAAATGTTAAAATTTGATTTATCTAAATTGCTAAAGTTATGTCACCCGTCTCCTTCCTCCAAAAACCCTACGTAGATCTCTTATCTCTTTCTTCCCCACCTTTTTTTTCTTTTACGGTTTTTTCTTCTTTTTTTTCCTTTTCCCATATAATTTCTGTTAAGTTGACCGATTAAATAGGTTAATGTCTGATCCTTAGCCGCTCCTTCCTCAATATTAAGTATTGTAATAAAAAGAAATATAAAAATGAATTTTAAACTCTCCCTTCCCTCTCTAAGCTGGACCATGTCTCTCACACCATTACTCATCACCCTCTAATTCATCTTATATAAGCTTAATACTGCCCGTCAAAAGTGTAAATTTTAAATTCTTTTTTTCGTTTCGTCTTTGTAAGTAAAGTCTGAGGATCCAGAGAAAAAGTAAAATATTCTGGTAAAATAAATTATTACTATGGAGACTTAAAGTGGTCTGTTTTTTCTTTTAAATTAAATTATTCAGTTTGACATAATATTGACCTCTCATGATTTCATCCTCCTTTGGATTATCCATACGGATTACCAAGATTTTCGTTACTTATATATATATATATATATATATATATATATATATATATATATGCGATTTTATCATAGAATTCAGGGTAATGCTTTTCTGTGAATTAAAATTATCAGTTTAAATCGTTTTAAATGTCGAGACCAAAGATTTCGAATTCATCTGGGCACAGACAAAACTTCCATTGCTTCGATAGTACAGATCTCTGGGATGAGATGGGAAGAGGGAAAAATGAAGAGAACCTGTTATCAGAAATCGATCTTTCTGTAAACAGTTTCTGATTCGCAATCTATTTACTTGTCAGTCTTAATCAAGTCACCTTTTGTCTTCTCTCTGCTTACTGACCTTTCTCTTTGTGTAGCTGGTCTTTATTACTTGTCGATCTTCGCTTCATTGGATACGTAGCAAATAATATTTGCAAAAAGGCTTCGTTTTCCGCAACCTGTTTATTGTTTGCTGTCTCCACCACAAACTACATTTATAGATTTAGGATGATGGCACATCATTTTGTACAATCAAGTTAGAGAATATAGTCCCTGCTATGTCAAACATGATGTTTTGAATGTATCTTTACGTTAAAAAAATACTATGCAGCTACTAGAAAGAAATCACATGAAATATCAATCACCTTCTGAAATTAAATCTTGAATAATTTCGGAATGCTGTAATGCATTTGGAGAATTTAAACGCAGGTAGAGATAAGCAGATATCGAAATAAGATTATGCATATCAATGTCTTATAGGACAAATTTAAAATGAAAAAAATCCAAAAGAACATCACTGAATGATATTACACATGAAATATGCATAGATAAGTACACTATATAGAAAGGTAATATTTAAGAAATAATATTTATTAGATTTAAGTCCTGGGAATCCAAAACTTCGTGTAAAGAAAGCGCTCGTCGAATTTCTAGTTCCCTCGCGGTCAGGAATGCAATCAATGTTTAGACAAGTTTGGAAATATGAAAATACTTAATTAAGAAACAGATCGGTATTATAAGAAAGAAATTTAGAGATTTGAAATTAAACAGTGGCGTGATATGTAGATGAAGGAAGATAACATACGTTTATTCTCATAAATTGTTACGCTCGACAGATTACTGAATATGATGGCTGCAAACAAGAACAACCGATCCAAAAGAGTCTCAATGACGTTACGGTGTTATGACCCAATTGCATAAATTTCTCTCTTTTAACTTTCGAAACGCCTACACATGTGTAACAAATGGTGTTACACATTGGAAAAAACACACCAGTAGGTCTGGCCAAATTCAATTACACACAAATAACCTTGAGAAGGTTATGAATCATTCTCCTCTTTCCAGCTCCGAGTTAAATATCAGGAAAAATAAGTGCCATACTCCCAAAACATCTGAATTTAATATTCCGTCACAAATAATTATTCTTACAATTAAAAATATGTTTCGGCGTTAAAAAAAAAGGTCAAATGGTTGATAAACCGCAAAAAAATCAATCACTTCATAAATTATGTACGTGTGTTGATTTGAAGTTAACACTGCAAGTAAATTATATTCGGCAATATATTGTCATTTCGATTATTACATAAACTGAGCAAATTTTTTTATTGATTTAATATCAACAGACGCTGAATTTTAAAAATCTTCATCTTGATTAGAAAACGCGTCTGGACAGAACAATCCACTTCTAGAGGAACAAACAAATAATAGTTGAAAATGATCACATGCAGACAAGGACGTGTCAATGCTGAAATTCTTCTATTGTCGCAAACGTGTCAGTTTTGAAAATCGTCTTTTAGAGAATCGAAGATTTCGGTATTGAAAATCATATCCAAAAATTGGAATATGTTAATTTTGAATATATTTTTCCGGAAATGCAAGCATGCTAATGTTTAAAATTTTCTTCAAGAGTCCTGAACCTGACAATGTTGAAAAAGCCACACCTAGAGTCGCAAAGGTGTCAATGACTTAAAAACGGATTCTAGAGTTGAAAACTTGTTAGTGTTAAAATTTGTCTATTAGAGTTGCAAACTTTTCATAGATGAAATTCCACTTCTAGAGACACAAACGTTCCAATTATAAAATCCCCTTCCAGATTCGCGAACGGAATGATGTTGAAAATTCTCTTCTATTGTTGCTGATATGACCATTTTGAAAATTCTTGTCTGTCGTTTACAAAAGTAGCACTGCCGAAATGATCTTATATAGTAACAGACAGATCATTATGGAAATGAATTATGCAAAATAGCAACAATGGTGTAGCATATTTAACTGGTAGAAGTTATGAGATGGAATGCAGATATGATATTTGTAAATAGCTTTTGGAAGTATACATACATATATACACACAAATATATATGTATATAAGTATCAATTTACACGTTATTTTTAGTGAATAATCGTATTTGAGTAAGCTCTCCATTTATTTCTTAAAGAGTATATTTATATATTTCACCTAACCGCCTGAGAAATCTTCGAAAAGAAAAAGTGCGGCCTTATCTTAGGGCAAAAATGCTAAGTTTAGCCCGGCACGACTTATCGTATGACCACGAAGAAACAGATAGTCAGACAAAGCGAATTTCATGCTTTCAAGCGAAATTCCTTCCATCATAGATTCGATTTTTGCCGGCCAGCGCGGTATTTTGTTTAATAAGATTTTTCCATTACTCAGGCCTGTAGGTGAAATCAAATAAATATGCAGTTTAATAAATAAGCGTAACACATATTCAAATAAGCATATCCACTAAAAATAACTTTTAAAATAATACAAATTTGTCGTACTAATAAAATCCATCATACACACACACGCATATATATATATATATATATATATATATATATATATATATATAAAGACATATAGTTCTAAGCTATGCTACATTTATGGGATAAAGTGCTCGATATCAGAGAGCGTATGCAAATATATATATATATATATATATATATATATATATATATATATATATATATATATTCGCAACAAAAAATCAATATTTCTGCATATGAAAATGTATATTCAAGCATAAACAGTAATGACGTCATTTTTCTGTTGACATAATAAATATACATGAGCGTTTCAAAATTATTCTAGTAACCAGCAATATTTTGTTTTAGTTTATAGATACTTTCTTCAAATAATTTCATTTCGCCTGCTAAAACTACATACAGTTTCTCTATTGTCATTTTCTCTCCATATATATATATATATATATATACACTCATTCCTTTCAAATGACACCTGAAAGGGTTCTACATATTATTCTGAAAATATTTTATGCGTAAAAATATGTAGAAATGACATAATGGGAACACTTCGGTAAACAAGCCAGAATAGATATGAAAAGATGAAAAGTGAAAAACAAGCCGATGAAGCCCTGCGGAGTCAAAATGAGAACGAAATAATGTCGCTGACAGAGACCATTTTGGAATGAATAAAAATAAGAAATCTAAAAGCTGAATTAATGTAGTACAGAACGAGAAAGAAACATTTTCAAGAACCTTTCAGAAAGTAGAGAATGAAATAAAAAAAGAACGAGAAATGAGAATTATACCTTAACAGGAGATGAAATTCAAAGAAAAAAAAAAGAAGGAAATCAATGTCATCTAATTTGCGTCAAGATAAATCTTCTTTAGCGCCAAAAAGCAACAGAGAAACGAAAAGTTTGTAACTATTATTTATGCAATAGATTTTATTCTTCCTTGGATTCTCCCATCAGTACCTCTAGCATCTTTCGCTGGAGATTATGTGACAGCAAGTTTTCCATAACTCAAACAATTTACTTTCCATGCTTTATTTATTCATGCTTTTGTTAAACTATTTTCTGTTATTGCCATTACAGAAGTATTTATCATCTGAATATCCGATCTAAATTTTATACAGATTCCATGCTTAACACCCAACAGATTCGGGTCTGTCTATTATCATCTGTATCCAATCGTTTTCTCACACAAACGGTTAAAAATGGCTTCAAACGAAAAAATCCTATCAATTTTAAAGAAGACGTGCCATCACCAGTCGCTATAGATTGGTGCTCTAAAATTATAAATAAAGATCTTACTCAAATAACAAAAACGCATCAATTTATATTATTGTATTCCTCTGAGCAAACTTCTTTCATCCATTTATTATAAAAATGTCACGCTTATATCTGTCTTACTAAAGACAACATTTCATATTTAACTGTGGCTTGTGTATGTCGCAAATAATATGATCTGTTCTGAAAGAAATATTATTATTCATCATTAACAGAGTTTCGGTTTCGCCCTCCAGGTGTTCACTTCGCTAATATGTCCAATGTCATTTCATCTGTTGTCTCAATACCCAATTGGGATTCATACTGCAACTATGTTGCGCAAATCTGGGAGAGATTATATAATCTGGTGTGATGGGCAGTATGAACATGGTTAGTATGGTCAAACACTCTGTCACGTTAAATTTCGGCTTTGTGCTAGCACTACCAGCGAGAATTTATCGCCTATTCAAATTCACAAACAAATCTTGCATAAGCCTCGCTTTGGTTTTCAGGAATAAACAGACGCTGCCCGCTTGGATATTCTCCCCGGCCGATATTACGACAATGTCAATTATTCGACAAATTGACCATGGTGAGATTCAAATTCGAGATTCATGTTCTAAATACTAAGCCACATGTCCACCTTTATTATATATACCAATATCTAAAAGTTGCGCTTATAAAAATCAATTGATAATTAGTTATGCGTTCATTCATTTAGCATTTTCTTTCAGGGCGTGTGATCAAGGTTATTTAAAACTTTCTATTTTTAATCATTATTTTGCACACTTACTATCCTGCCAGTCCATGTTCTGCCACCCAAGATTGTTAGGCTGGTTACTTATCGTTTCTCTCAGTCCAGGTTTGCTTCAGTATGTCCTATGAATGAGAAATCCCTCAACCCCTCATTCCACGTCTTTCAGAAATTACAACTGTAACTGTTCGCTTTTCTTAAGATTTCCTCGTTGCTCACATGTTCCGTTCATGTAAATCTAAGCATCTCATTAAAAAAAAAAAAAAAAAAAACATATGTATACTGCCGCATGTTTTTCTTCGTCTATGAAGCTATTGTTCAGCATTCACAGAAATATAGTTATTGAAGAATTTTTCTGTAGATTTTTCTTGGATTCTTGCAAAATGTTCCTCTCTCTCTCTTAGCTTTTGGAAATCTTCAATGAATATTTCAAGAATGCTGCTGTCAGTGTCGATATTGGCAGTTTTCGATCCTAAGTAGCTATTATTGATTTAAATGCCGGTAAGGTTTTTTTTCTATTTAAGGCGGGTAGGCTCTCTACTGGAAAGCATATAGACTTACCTGGTTAAATTGTGTCATAGAAGCTTGCACGATTTTGGAGACGTTCTGATCCAGTTTACTGATATAGTTTCAAGTATTTAGGGGATCGACCAATGCTTTTAGACTTCAGAATGTGTTCCTGCTAAATTATCAGCTTATCATTTGTTTTTCAACATTAATTTCTACGCCACTGAACCATCTTCCAGCAAGTTCTATTTTTCAACTGTTAAACCTATTTTTGAAACTGGACAGTTTATTCGGTCTGGATCTTAAAATATGTTCTGAGAGCATTATTATTAATGTGAAGATTCTTCTCCTCAAGAAAGCGAAATCAATTTAAAGAGTATTTATTTTAAAAGAGGAAAGTTCGACCCGACGTATAAAACCAACTGAATTATTTCAGTCATGAATAATAAAAAAAAAATCATGACACTTTCTAGAAACAAATATTTCCCGAATAAAAGGAAAACAGCAAAACTTAACTGTGAAATGAACAACATTTGACACTTGTGAAAATGTCGGGTAATCCTTTCGGCGGCGGAAAAGTTAGACTAGAGCGTAATTTCTGTTAAACCAGGGATATTTAATCTATGCTTTTAAAAGGAAAACGTACGAAAATTGTCGACCACATTGTCATGAAGAAAAAACAAAACGCCACGACATAGCAGCGATTAAAAGGGAAAGGTCTTTTATGTTAGGACATAAAAAAAAACCCTCACAGGTGCAAGAATGTCCATAAAAATTAACAATGACATAGAAACATTACAGAAATAGAAAAGACAGCTGATGATATAAAAACAGCAATACTCTTTTTGTGATATTAATGACATTGAATCTTTTATTTTAGATATTTTGCTATCCAATGTAAAATTAACATTACTAATGCTAATGGTAATTGTGAAAAATAAGCCGTTCTGTTGCAGGAAATATTCAGCACTCATTAACCCAAAAGTTAACGGTAAAATCGTTTGAACTATGCAAAATAGTTTCTTTTTTATATTAAAACAGACTTTTCCGGAAATTAAATTTCTACAGTCCACTATGTTATCGCTCTTCCTTTTATGGTTGGGTTTTTCATTCTGAATCTGTAGTCGTGGATAAGCTAATATATTTCCTTAATTTCTTTTCTAGTTACAAGGCTAGATGTTAAGCTGAGTAGATGAAGCTATAAATTCTATAGTAACAGTTTCTTTTCTCGCACTTCCCGCTTACGGTTATCCATTCCGGCTACATACTTTCAGGCCAACTTTAATCCGAAAAATATAAATGCAATGTCAATCGATATCTACTGTCCTTTTAATTAGTTTCTTCTCTTTCTGCTCATCATTATTGTTTCTGATCCTAATTCTTCCACGCCCTTGCGTTTTAATGGCATTATTGAATGATGAAGTTTTTATTATTCGGTGACTCGCTTTGCGATAGTGTAGCATCATTCTATATTGTCTTATGAAAGATTGTCCTCTTTAAAATGTAATGAATTTGTTCGTTTAAATTCATTTATCTGAGAAAACCGTTTATATAGATGAAATATTTCAGAATTTCGGAATGCTAATTATCTAGATGAATGAGAGTTTTGATCTGATGAACCTATTTAAAAATGTCTCGAGTTCTTAAGTTATTTTGATTTTTGTCGCATTTTCGATGGAGACAGTGGCGCAGCTAACACTTCGAATCTAATGTTCAATTTCTTTGTTTTCTTTATTAAACTGGATTAAATAATTGGTATTATAGCTAATTTGCTTCCAAAGAGGAAACGTAGTTTACACTGGTGCTAAACCTCTTTAGTGACGTATTCACTGAGTATCTAGTTCACAACCAGATAAAACACTGCATGTTTTATCTTCCTGTGTGCTTCACTGGGATGTTTCCAGGTCAAACTAAACTCGATCTTCTCATTGTGATGTCACACCATTGGCAGACAAATTAATACAGATGTAACGATAAATAATAATAAACAAATAGATATAAATATATATAGTTTCTTAACATTAGCATCTTTGCTACTCTAGAAGAGGAATTTCAAACCTAACATATTTACAATACTAGTCGTGGTATTTCAATCGTCGACTCTTTTGAGACAATAGAAAATGATGTTCAACATTGACAGCTTCAGGACTCTTGAAGAGGATTGGAATCTAACCGTGTAATAACTATCCTTCTGCGAATGCTGAACAATAAACATGAAGCAATGCAAATATAGTTCTTCAAAAACATACTGAGAATTACATTAACGGAACCTGTTCAATGAGGAAATCTTAAGAAAAATTTGAACACAGATAGGGCATCCCAGAGAAAGAATTAGAAAGAGAAAACTGAGTGAGGCAGTGTTCATACAAACATGATCTTGGATACGTCCGCCAGAATATAACATTGAAATTCCAGCCCCTGACCAATGATATAATAATGGTCAAACAAACAGCTATGTCCGAAAGAATTGACTGAATATTATCTCCCTAAGCATATCGTATACGTTTCGTTTATTGAAATAATGAGTATTTCAATTAATTACTGTAGTTATATCTTTCGTCATATTATAGTTCCTATGCCAAAAGTGTTACAAGAGAACGCTTTTAACCGTACTCATTTTCCATCCCCCTCCCAAAAAGTCGGTTTCCAGAAACCTCTCAGCAATCACAAAACATTTCTCTTGCAAAATACACCCCGGCAACCAGATAGTCTCTGTAAATATTAAGTTAATTATTCGTTTTTTTTATACAAAGAGAGCCACTCAAGGTAGAGTGTTACCGCATGGTTTTGTGAAGAAGTAAAATTCATGGAATTAGACCAAAAGATTATGGTGGAAAATAATTTATTTCGCTTTAACTCAACTATCCATGTTTTTGATTCACCATTGCCGTGTCCTGGTATTGAACTCACAACTCTTTTAGGTCTAGTCACTGGATCTAACCAAAGTCTTCATCCACTGGGCCATAAAATAACTGAGACATCTAGAAAAGGCATGCATGTGCAACTAGAACAATCTACGCCGGTGAGCGAAATAAAGAGTTCACGTCGAAATTCCAATCGCCTGAAGAAGGCCGGATCGTGAAGCAGCCGAAACGTTGTGAATATGGCAATGAAGGTAAGGATAACAATCCGAATAATGGAAATAATGTAAGGAAAATGAAAATCATTTATAACACAACTTGCTGCAAAATTTCGACTTGCATCGTATACTCCACTTCGAGAAGTATTTTCGACTCTCGCTAGGATATCTGCGCAGAAGCTTTCATTTTAAAATAACAAAATTAATTAATGTTATTTGATGGTTTTGGAGGATTAATCAGAGGATATTCCAGTTTAGTATCATGTTCACAAAGGAAGAGTACAACTCGAATAAAGCGATGACATTCTTGAGATTATGCCAAAACTTTTCACGGTTTTCTATTATTAGGACATATATCAATCTCGTAGTTATATATTGACACAATGTCCGATTGTCCCGCACACACATCTAAATACAGAGACACAAAAGAAAATTGATGTTAGCTTGCAGCCATTTCGATGATTTAAAACCTGATTAATAATAGGCAGATGGTTGAATAACTAGACGACCCGCTTTCCGTCGATGAACTCGGACATCGAATCTCAAAATGGTTGATTTATCAAAAAAAGGGACTCCAGAATATTATCATCCTAGGGAGGCGATCCCGTTGGACGGCACTTTCGAAAAAATACCACGGGTTGACCCAAGCTTTGTGAGGGACATTAGATAAGCGGAATTTTAGTTGATGGTTGTGCTAGAGCAAAGTTAAAATCCTTCGTGACCGAGTGTTTTGAACGTACAAGGATTGTTCAAACTTGGGATCATGCTAGATTATGTTCCCTCTCTAGGAAACTGTGTCTTGATCCACTGAGCAGTATAAGCTAGGTGTCTATTTGTTGAATATACACAAATGTGCTCGAGAAGACGATTACCACAGGGAGTGACGAACGAACAAACCTTTGAGAAAATATATCCTGTCCTTTGTAGACATTAGGTGATTAGAGAAACCCATAGGGAAATACATTTTTTTTCAGCAGGAGAATCTTGTCAGTCGGAAGATGTTCGAACCATTCCCAAATTGTTATTTTCTTTCGTTTTTTTTTTTTTTCTTAATTCTATTAAGTATGTTGTCTGATCTTTTTGCGTCTATGCCATGCGTTTGATTGATTGCTTATCACTGATGGTCGTTAAATTTACAGGACATCAGTGTTCATTCACGACAACCTTTCTTTCTCTTCAGGGGATCATCAATTCTACGATGGCCACAACCTAGTTCTCAGCTTTAAATACCCTAAAATGTTATATATAGAATGAAGGCAGAATTTTTAAGACAATAACGTCTGTGTATTGTTAATTTTAAGTAATATTATTTCTCATAAGAATTTAGCTCGAAACTAAGCTTTTTTAAAGAATTTCTTTTTTGAATTAAATCAAATTGGCCGCTAATCTCGAAAATGACCATCAAAAGAACTTGTTAATTGTAACACCTCCAAAATTAAACAGTTCTGTATTAATAACCTTAAGCGTTTTTGCATTTCATCTTCATTGCTTAGGTGACTCTCCAGGAGAGAAATTAATGGCGCATTATAGTTTTGATTTTTTTTTCCACTGAAATGAATTGGAACAATTATATTGAATCAATTGCTAGTCCTAGGATAGTTGGTTTTCTGTGTTGTTCTATACAATTTCTCTCTCTTGCGCTTTTCGACATCTGCCCTTAGTCCACACATCGAATATTGCTGCCACATTTAGTTTGGTGCTTCTGTTATATATTTGGAGACTCCGAAAAAAATTTAAAAAACTGCAACGTTATCGAACCTGACTCAGGCATCTCGGCTTCTGTTAACTTCCCGCCACCATAGAGTAGCTTCCCTTGTTTGTTTTTTCTATAAATATTTTTACAGCAATTTTCTGATGATCTTTCTCCTTCTGTATCTCGACTTCATGACTTCAAGTGCAGTACTAGATTGGTAGTAAGGTTCCATAATTTATCTGTTGAAATTACTAATTTTAACTATAATCCCATGTGACTGATTTCTTCTCTCGCACTTCACATTTGTGGAACTCTCATCCGGCTTTCTATATTCCATTCAATTACGTTCTTCAAATGTAATATTAATCTTCATCTTTTGTGTCCTTGAAACGTATTCTTTTATTGTCCTATATATTTGGGGTTTTTTTTGTCTCAGTGAAAACTTGCATACTTATAGCTTTCATTGCTTGTGATGGAAAGGTTAAGAGAAATGAATGAAAAACCCAGAGTCCATTATCGCACAGGATAAACATTTATCTTTTAATAGTCTTATTTATTTATGTTCAATACACGTATGTTTTTGCGTCTAAAAAATAACTGTATGAGAATTTGCTGAAACGTTTCCAGAGTCATCTCTTTCCTTCAATATTCTAATCTTTGATCATTTAAATACTGATTTGAGAAATCATTTGAAGGGAGAAATTTTCATAACCCCCTTTCGATATAGAAAAGTTTAAGATCTAAATTCGACTAAGAAGTGTAACAAGCCACAGGTCATTTGGTCCGACACTGGTATTTATGCTATGATGGTACAATGATTACAGTAAACTGAAGTTTACAAATCAGTTACTGACAGAGAAATGGTGATAAAACATGTTAACAAATAGCTTCGCCAATGCCGTCCAGTATTCTGTTAATTTTGTCGGGTAGGAGAGTGTATTGTGGTCGGACTAACACACAACTTGGAAATATTTTGTTTTGTTGTAAATATTTAGTTGTGTTGTCTTGATAATAACTAAAATGAAATTTTGAGATGTAAACAATATATTCAAATAATGCTTAGTAAATGAATGACAAAACGGAAGAAATTCTGACTAACGCGTTTCGTCCTTCAAAATAAAGTTATCAAAGAAAAATAATAAATAATACTAATAAAATCTGTAATTAACGTTCTATTAAGTCACAAGAGCAACACAATTCATAGCGATTGAATTCATTAAGCTTGCAAACGAGTTAGGCAAATTATATTTTATGCTAGTTGCCCATACGCATTACTGTAGGAATTTAGTAAGCTCACGTCAGTTTTGAACAGGTTAACGACTATAGAGTACTGAACCCATTCGGATAATTACTGTGTTCAGTATTAGAACTGATTTCACTAAATAATTGCTGTAATATTTTATGTGACGCGCAGTCCGAAATCGGCGAGTTGAATTTGTTATATTCCCATTCACGAAAATACCCCCCCCATTTTAGGAAAGTTATAATTATCACTCTTCTCCCCCCAACTATAACTTAAATAGTAGAGCAGGCAGGGATTTTCAGTCTTGATTGACAATTCGTCTAGAAGAAGGGTGAATCTTGATTCGAAATAAATTAAGCATGAGAACTTCCATGTGGTAATTACTAACTTCCTTTGTGAACCAGAACAGCAAAGCTTGGTGAACTGACTCTGTGACCCACATATCCTTCGGTGAATACTCCGGGCCTCAGGTGATTGAGTGCACTAGCTCTTGTGAAAGTCGCTTGCTAAACAATTCTACAAGAGAAAGCGTTGGTTTTCATGGATATTTTGGGATATGGTTTCGCTCTATAGCTTTATTTTTCCTTTGCCTTCGGTAAATGCAACTTGAATAAAGGTCTACTTCCAATGGCGCAAAGAAAGATTCTTGCTGAGATGTAGCAATAAATTTCCCGCAAATAGACAGCAGCTTTTGTTACTGAATTGGAAATTTCAGTTAACTAAAGAAGATTCTGAATCTGGCGAGACCCAAAATGGCGGTGTTGATTTAAAGCAGTAGCCTATTTTTGAATTAGATAATTTTTCCTTTCTTTTCCATTTTTACCAATCATATTCAATAACATAAAGATCTCTCACTATTTACACTATTCGGAATAGTGTCCTCATCATTGTCGCCATGTTTATCACGACGTTTAGGCCGTTGTACGCTCCGGCCTTCTTCAGATGGTTGGTATGTCGAACTGAACCCTTTATTTCGCTCACTGGGGTAGACTGTTCTAGTTTCACGTGACATGTTTAATAGATGTCAGTTATCAGTTATCTCCTGTTAATTCCCCTCTGATAGTTCTCCACTGCCGGATATTGAACTCACATTCTTTGGGTCTTTGTCACTGGATCTAACTAATGCCTTTATCCACTGTGCCATGTGGATATGGTAAAAAATGCTTGCTGAAGACATTAGGCTTATAATACCCAGAAATTCATACACAGATGTCCTCAAGGACCCACGGCACAGTGGATAAAGGCGTTAGTTAAATCTAGTGACAGGACCCAAAGAGTGTGAGTTCAATACCCGGTTAAAGGAGTGGAGAATTAACAGGAGATAACTGACATCCATTAAATATGGTACGTGGAACTAGAAGAGTCTTCCCCACGAAAGATGAGCGAGATAAATGGTTCAGTTCGACATTCCAACCACTTGAAGAAGGCCGGAGCGTACAAGATGAGGACAATATTCAGAAATATAGACAGATACTGAAAGGCCGAAACGTTTTAATAAATATGGCGACGAAGATGAGGACAATAGTCCGAATAATGTAAATATTGTACATAATATCTCATCTCACAAATATAGACAGATAATAAAGCTCTCCCATCCTATCGTTTTTTTCTTCTTCTCCTCACACGACAAGCACAGCAGTGTTGTGAGAGTTTGGAAAAATATTTTACCAAGTGACACGATGGATTTAATATTTCCCTTCACTATTTGCGTTACTGTAAAAGAAGAATGAACCGCTTCAACCGAAATTTGAACCCTTTTCACCGAAACTGTTTTCACCGTCGTCTATTCTTAATTTCTCCCGTCCTAATTCCTCTAGGAAATTATGAAAAGTAAATCAGTAGAATTAGCCAAAATCAACAACTGAAAATAACTTAATCATTTCGGCCCAAGCAAGGCAGTAAATCCAATGCATGGGATTAATGTGTGTGAGAAAATATTAGAAAAAGAGAAAACTTTAATAAGATGTGAGAACAATAAAAAAAAATGATGTTAAAACGACAGAAGATAAGGATTAAAATTGCATTTCAGTTATTTTATGAAAAATGTTGACTGGAAATCAGGAAACCAGAAGATGGAAGAGAGTTCTACAAGCGCGAAATCTGAGAGAAGAAACTGTTAGCATAAAACGTATTTTCGCATCTAACCATTTTATCTAAGCTAAAGCCAATCAAGTATTACTCTTAAATTCATAAAGTCCGGGTAACAAATAAAAAAAAGATCATCACATCAGTTGCCATGAAAGTATTTATGGAAATGGTAGATGGAAGCTAAGTTGCGGTGGTGAGCATTGACTGAAGGCGAGATGCCAGAGCTGGACCAATAACATTGCAGATATCTCTTTAATTATCCATTTTCCTAAATTTAGAGAGGCTCTGACTTGAAGAGAAAAGCGTAACTTAAATCTACAAAATGTGTTTTTTTATTGATTTCCAAAAGAAAAAAAATGTTGTTGATCGTGTTCTTTTTTTAGCTTTCTTAACGAGGTGTCTGTAATTTATTTTGAAACATAAAAAATAAAATAAAAATCTCAGTGTTTTCCTATTATTGTAGAAACTTTCCACACGTGAATAAAAAAAATAGCGAGTTGATTTGTGTATTGATTCTTTTTTTTTCAAATTGTTGCAGGCTTTTTTTTTATCATTTCAACTAGAGATCGTCATTGAAATCAATTTTAACTGGTAAAGAGAAGCAAAGTTCGTAGCACCCCAGAAGTTCTTGTTCCGTAGCAACAAGAACTATTTTTGGTAACCTAAGCGAATTCACTTACCTTAGTCTGTTCAGATAACATTTTTAGCTTCTTCGCTATTTAAAGACATTCAAAAATTAAACGACTATTTTATTTTTACAAATCCCAAGGTAGCTTAATGAAGAGCTATCACAATGAATACGTTTGTATTTTTCACTAAGAACATTTATGAATAATATATGAAATATCTTCACATCTGCTACAGTAGGGGAAGTGCAAAGTTTTTACTTGGGAAAATCTTCATGTGTAAGCTAATGCTGACGATTACGATAATCAAATATCATTAAATGATAATTTTTAGTTTAATTCGCTTCCAAAATATTACCGTTTATCATTTCTGTTTATGGGACGGGACCAAGATCGATAAATAGTTAAGAGAACCCTTGTATTTCTTTCGACAAATGCCATTTGGAAACACAACAATAAAAATATAGGTACATGGCAATGAATACGTACTCATATATATCCATCGCCCCCCCCCCACACCTTAGTAGGATAAACCGACGTTAGATGCGATGGGCCTTAACCGAAACGGCCAGGAACTGCGTCGATTATCAAGTAAAGTTGAACAGTACCTTATAAATGCAAATCTTTCTCAGACCCTTAAAACATGCATATCTGCTCAGTTTCATGTCCTAAAATAAACAAAACAATTTTTAAAGAATTTCTTTTTTTTATTTATTAATCCGATATTTTATTAATTAAATATTTTTTTAGACGTTCACACCATTAAGTAGATGTTCCGCTTATTTATTAAACAGTAATTTATTTTCGTCTACCGACCTGAAAGCCTGAGAAGTGAAAGCATATTTTTGTTAAATAAGATTTAGCGAACATTCAGTCTAGTTCATAAGCGAAACATTAAAATTACCAAATTTTAAATGTGCACACACCCGCATATATATATATATATGTTTAATCTGGTAAATGCTGACATAATTCTTGCCTTCTGCTCATCTTACGTGTTACAAAAAGTTTTGTGGGTCTCTTGCTCAACTGCGCCCCACAAATAATAATCAACGTGCTTGCAGTCTGGGGAGACAGGTAGTCAGATGTAGGAGGTAATATGGTCGCAGATATTGTCTAGCAGCCTTGACTGGATTCACCTGCTTGTGGGTCATGATACAGAATCCTGTTGCCAGATATAGAGTGTTCCAGCAGCAAACCTCTTGACTCAGCACTACCTATTCAAGGAATACAATGTTGATCTCTGTCTTGATTTTAAGACCATGTGGGAAGATGAATGGAGGCATAACGTTGCCATCCATCCAAACACCTTCGTAATCCGCATCAGACTCAACCAACTCTTTTCGAATCCTCTGCACTGACATCAGATTGACACCCAAACACTCTGAAATGTTAGTATTAGAACTTCCGGCGCGAATTCCAAGCAGTACAGCATACCCTTATGATATTTCAGGCGAAGTGCATGCCGTCACCGTGGTGCTTTTCTCACAGATGATGCACAACTGACCCTGGTATATGTGCCGTCGACAAAATCAAAAACAAACAACGCGCATGCGCAAAAATAAAGATGTAAAATGGGGACATTTTTTCCCATTCTTCAAAACCCAACCGTTCATTATCTGTCCATTCACAACCCCAAGAGGCAGATTCTCTGTCCTAGTTTCACATTGATTGCGTGACAACCAGGAGAGACTCCTGGCCATGCATGTGTGGCATATATTCAGAGGCTTATGCAATCCAAACTGAATGCAGTGCATAAATTATATAGTACGTTGTCCGAGGGCAGAAATCCTTTCAGTTCCTCGCAATCGTCAGGCCGCCGCCGATTGCGTCAAGCATGAAACAATCTGTCGCCTCTGAGTGTTGACTTCAATGTTCAATCTTATATTTATATTTACATACGTTCTATCTCTGATATTGAGCAGTTTATCCCATAAATATAGTACACCTTAAAACTATATTTTTTTATATATATATATATATATATATATATATATATATATATATATATATATATATATATAGAGAGAGAGAGAGAGAGAGAGAGAACCTGAACCTAAGTTTCAACTATCGGATAATCAGTCAGAATTATCCTGATTATCCGGTATGTGAAACATTGGTAGATAGGTTCTGGCTCTTTAGGTATTTTAATTTTACTCGAATTATTTTATTGAGCACTTTTACGTTCAACTTAAGTATTCTGTCGGTGCTTTTTCTTTCTTTTGGTTAGACATTGTGGTGCTGGTTGATTTCTTCCAAATGGTACGGTTGTTTTAATTTTTACTTTTTTTATTGATTTTTTTCCCAAATATCTGTTTGTCTAATATTTTCATATTTACAAATTGTATTATATGTTTTTTTTCCCACCGCCAGAGTCATATTTTAAAATAATATATATATATATATATATATATATATATATATATATATATATATATATATAAAGATACTTTATGTTCATTCTTTTTATAGATACAAATATTTAAGTAAATTCTCTGTTTATAATAAACAGTATTAAACAACATTTAGCGGCCTGAATTATTATAAACAGAAGATTTACTTAAATATTTGTATCTATAAAAAGAATGTATAAATATAAAATGTCTTAAAAAATATATATATATATATATATATATATATATATTATTTTAAAATATGACTCTGACGCTGGGAAAAAACACATAATGACTTAAAATAATTGTCCATTTCTTAATCTATATATATATATATATATATATATATATATATATATATATAATAAATTAAGTAATTTTAGGATGTTTTTTATCAAACTTCAGTATATATCTCAATATACATGCAAAACAGTTTTAATGGTCTTGACAAACCTAGAAAACGAATGTTTCTATAAAATATTTATAATGCATATAAAATATTTGAATATATTCGTTTTCCTGTGCTGTAAACATCTTTGTCACTTCTCTACACAAGATGTCTATTACACGTCACAAGTAAATTTTAATAATATGAAATTTAACGGCCCAAAAGTACTGAATATTGAATTTCAGAGTCTTTGTTTATTTCGTGAGTAAATCGCTGCACAGTGTCACTACGAATACACATTGTCACACACTTGCATATCTCTCGTCACTACTGAAATGGCTAATCCTTTGTTTAACAGTGATTATATCCACTGTTTAGTCTCCGTAAAATTTTAACCAGCGTCGCTCAATATCAATGGGTGATTTTACCACCTGGAGAAATTCGATGATAGAATCATTATCTATATATAGTTCCATGTTAGACATCCTTCTGCCTCCAACAAATTGTTACTGATTTTGGATTTATTCCAATATCAGAAAATCCAAGCAATATCACATGATACCGTGTATCTATGGAGGAATAATATATACTCAACTGGCTTTCTTGACAGATTGAATGCTAATCCAATTTAATTGGACTAGATATATCTATCAAAAACAGTTACATTTCTGACATGATTTTAGCCTAACAATTAGTTACTGATTTTTATTTTATTTATCGCAATGTCAGAATGACCAAATACTACCTTGTGACATCTTATGCTTAAATGTGAGGCAGACACTTTGGAGTAATGGATAGCAGCTTTAGGAATCGGAGAGCCGAGTTCGAATTCCAGTCTAATCCGTTACATTCACTTACATGCTAATACTCTTGGGAAAGGTATGAAGCCTCTTCCTCTCCCTCCAGCTATGGGTAAATAGAAGGACAGACTGGGTTCTATATGTTTGAATGGCAACTGGTCTACTTCAGAAAGAAAATGATAACCTACTGCGGGAAAAAAAATCTGCCTCGTCAGTCATGTATCGAATGGTCGCCTATGCTTGTATTATGCATGGCACATAACTGACTGATATGTAGGGGTATTATATAGTCACATACGTAGGTTGAATCTTTGTGTGTATTGAATGAAAATAAAACTTAGTAAGTTTTTTATTATTCATACGGATGCATATAAAATAGAGACATTGTATGCTAATATAAAGATTCATATATATATATATATATATAAAAACACCGGTCGTTTTTTCATTATTTTGGTTTTAGCAATAACATTTTCGATATTTCAGTTAACACACAGAGGCGCGGAGAAAGGTAAAAGTATGAACGTTTCATTCAAATAAATATATATTTTTCAGAAGGCGTCTGAAATTATATCACATTAAAGAATATTCAAAGGCATTTAAAATGTTGAATTTTATTCATATAACGTAATCATGAAAAAAGACTTGGGGAAAGTTACTAAAATGTAAACTTATTTGATAGTAAATTGAAACCATGCAAAGAATTAATATAGAATTAGTAAACATTTTTTTTTTTAAATTGGAACGATATTCTCTTTTGATGTTTCATTATATATTGTAAATGACATCAAAAGTAAATTTTAAAATTGTAATCCATTAATGCCCATTACGCCAATTTTTATAGAACACTGTCCATCCATGGGTTATATGTAGAAACATAATTAATACCAGATTTTTATAGAACGATCAGGATTTTTAGTAACCTATGAACAACACCGCATTTACATTTTAACTTTGGGTGTTAATAATGACTTTTATTTTTATTTTGTAAATAAAATTAGATCTTATTTTATTTTCATAATTAAAACAGAATTTTCATTTTTCTAAAAAAAAAAGAGGAAATTTTTATGTTAGGGAAACGTTATTAGATTTCTAATGAAACTCCAAAAAAAATAGTCGATTTGCATTGCAATCGAAACTTCTTTTAAGATTATTGGTTCTCAGACTTGACAGTATCTGTAATTCTAATGATTTAATCAATTGTTTACATATTCAAATATATGAATAGCTCCATTACGTATTCATATACTTATTAATGTCTATCATGATGATATACGAATTCGTTAAAAATATGGAACAGTTTTTGCAATTGTCGGTAAGTGTATGATTTTGCGTCACTTATACGAGTTGGAACATGTACCATTCCTTCAAAATCAGCATCCCGTAAAGTCGCTTTGTACAGTAAAATATCAAATGTTGAAAGAGAGTTATATTGCAAGATTAGGGAACACAAAACTTCTATTTTGCAGGGTTTGATGGATTACCGCCCTTGACTTAAAATACTGAATGCGTGGAATTTCGAACGGCTTGCTATCTTTTCCCTTCGACGCCAGAATGAGAGCACGTGTATTTTTATTTCTCCCGAAAAACATTGACATTTAAATAATTCAGAGACAGTGACTGAAGATGGCGTCGAAGGGGCATTAACTATAACAGTGATGTTCCTTTCTTTCCTTCTTTTTGCAGCAACATGTTTCATTAATATATTTATTAACTGTTTAAATTGCATGTCATGTGTCTTTTTTTCCACCCTCATGAGTCTGCAAAATATTGTTTGTTGCATGAAAAATTATCACGAGTTGTAATTATTTCCATTTCGCAATAACGTCTTGTAAAATTTATCATCCGGATTTCTCATTTTTCCTTCGGATCGGAGAGCAAACACAAATATCAATGAAAAATATACAAGTGTATGCGTATTTACTTAGCTTACTGACAGTCCACTTTTCAACTGGATGCCTAAAAGTTAGTGTTTGGAATGATGTTTGATTTCTTTTGTTTTCTTTTATGGAATACAAACCTCAAAGGGTTATTTAATGGAGAAAAGATTTTTATTGCTGGTAGCATATTTTTGTTTCCAAAAATGTATTGCTGATAATATTTTTATTTTTAAAAAATGTACTGCTGGTAATCATTTTTCCCAAAAAAGTATTGCTGGTATCAAAACCTATTTTTTTTTTTACTTTCATAGTGTTTGGACTCCTTTTGGGAGATTAAGTATTTGCCCATTGCTGGAAACTGTGGGATCGGAGACCAAAGACAAATATCAATGAAAAATACACAACTGTATGCGTATTTCCTTAGCTTACTGACAGTCCACTTTT